>PVLD010016378.1:0-45185 GCA_004027595.1 Dinomys branickii | reverse complement strand
CTTTGGATTTTTGGTTTTTGTGTTTTTTCTGTTGTTGAGAGGATTAATTGTCTGACTAAATTTGCATGTCTGTATATGGGTTCATATATTTACACTTCAAAGATATCAATGGATAAAGCAATAACCACTGTTGAGACCATATCACCTTGTCTATAGATTAGTTGTGATTGTACTATTTTTTATGCTAATTGGTGTCTGTCAATATGTTTTTGTACTTTTATTTTTTTTAAATAAAAAAAAAAAAGTGCCTTCTCACAGGTTCATACCTGAGTCCTTGGCAGAAGTTTGTGAAGGAGAGGACAGTGGTGTGGTCTTCTGTGTCCCAGGTTCTGTCTGTATCAGGAAGTGCCCTTAATTCCTGCTTTTAGTCACACACTCTTCCATACATACACACACACACACACACACACACACACATTCATTTCTGTGAGATATCCATGTTTAACATTAAAAATCACGCTTTCCCCCAAATCTGTGAGGACAGGATCCCCCAGGAAAACATGATGTTGAGTGGGGGACACCCTGTGTGCTTCCCAGCACCCCGAAACCCACCCCCTTATGCCCACCTGTCTTGTTACTTTTTTGTCCTTGCCGAGACAAAATATCCAACACCCAAAATGAAGGAAGGAAAGGTTTATTTAGCTTACAGTTTGTGGAGGTTTCAGTCCATACTTGGCTGGTTCTGAGGCAGAGTGGCGCATGGCAGAGGGCAAACTGTTCATGGCAGCAAACAACCAGCAAATGTGTGGAACTGCAGGCAAGCAGCCTCTTTCCCTTCTTTACCTTGTAAACAGCCTGCCCCCACCGAGGGGGCGTGTAGCTCTCACACAGTCTCCATGCCCTGCTCTTCCACAGGCTCAGGATGTATACAAAGCAAACACCCTGGCTTCCTGCTGAATCACTCAGTTAAACCGCCAGACTCCCCAAGTTGACACAATGTATCAACCATAGCACCACCTTTCTGAGACTCACTGTCCTTTGGGACACAGGACACTTCCTAGTTCCAGAAAGTGAGCTACTGATCTGGAGCTGTTAGAAGCTATTCTGGGATGATGGGTGTGGGAGAGTGTGCGCATGTGCGTGCAGGTGGGGAAAGGGTCTTTTCTCTGCCCCTCTCGTCACCTCCCTCCTCCTCCTCCTCCACCCCCAGCCTTCTGGGATGAGTAGAAAGCCAATCCTTCCTCCGCCCTGTTCTGAGCCGGTTGGAGCCTTATAGAGCCACCATGGTGCCTGGCCTTTCTCCAAGGCTTGTGAGGGAACAGGTGGGGCTCACCAGGCTCAGAGGCCTCTAAACCTGGCTCTGTGCAGGGGCTGCTCAGATTTGATGTGAATTCCTGAGCACCGGGATGCCTTAGCAATGTGTGCCTGAGGGGTTCTATTTTAAGAAAACCTAGCCCCAAGGATCTGCGTGTGAAGGGGCCTCTATGCTCATTCCATACTAAAACCGCGGGAACCCTAGAGTGGTGGTGTCCCTCAGTAATCCTAGCACTCTGAGGCTGAGGCAGAAGGATCCCAAATTTGAGCCCAGCCTGGGCAACTTAATGAGACCCCCTTTCAAAATAAAAATAAATAAGTAAATAAATAAAAAGGGAATGCAGCTCAGTATGAAAGTCTGGGGCTCAGTTCCTAGACACACACACACACACACACACACACACACACACACGGACAACAGCATCGCTTTGGTTTCCTGCTAATACATGTTTTCCCCAGGAATGGCTGCATACAAGATAATCCTAGCTACTCTGGAGGCTGAGGCAGGAGGATCACCTGAACCCAGGAGCTTGAAGCCTGATTGATTTGGCAACATAGTAAAACCTTGTCTCAAAAATAAGCAAACAAATAATACATCTACTCTTGCATTTAAAAGATTCATTTCACAAACGCTTATTAGGTGCTGACCCTCGCCCTGGGCTGGGAGTCCCAGAGACAAGAGCAGGAAAACTTCCCCAATAACCATAAGAAGACAGAGAGCTGGGCGAGCTTGCAGAGATGGAGGGTGAAGACGCCTGAGCTCCTGCAGGAGCGGTGCACCCCTTCCGGGATTCCCAGGCCCCCTGTCGTGTGTGGAGGCTCCGCCAGAGGCCTGCACCCCTTATCTTCAGAGGGCGGGAGTAGAGTTACACCCTGCTCTGCCAACAGCTGTCCTGCGGCGAGCTGGGCCCCAGTCCCTTCAGCCCTCCATCTGCCAGGATGGCGAGGACTTTGGAAACTCGGTTTTGACGTCCGCTACTTGGGCTGGCTCAGCACCAGTTCCTGGGCAACAAGGATGGACCGAAGCTCCCTTCCCCCTCCAGGTGCACCGCCAGGTGGGGAGGCAGCACCACAGTCAGCAGTGCGACCGCTGCTACTATGTCCTGGGAGGGTGAGTGGGCAAGGGGGCAGGCCGGGAAGCTGCAGGAGAGCTGAGGAATCATGGGGGTCCTCAAGGCTCCTCTGGGCACCCCATGAGGACTAAGAGGGCCCCTACCCAGCCTGGCACCTGCACCCCACACCTGGCCCCATTCAAGTGCCGACTTAATCCCCAGTACCGCCAAAAAAAAAAAAAAAAAAAAAGAAATTCCTAAATGGGGCTGGGGATATAGCTCAGTGGAATGAAGCGCTTGCCTAGCAAGTGCAGGGTCCTGAGTTCAATCCCCAGTACCGCCAAAAAAAAAAAAAAAAAAAAGAAATTCAAGTGCCGACTTAAGGATGCGCAGGACCATGGAAGCCCTGCGGGAAGACAGCCTAGAGTCCCCTGTCTGGGAGGGAAGCCCTGTCCATATGGGTGCTGAGGTGGTTGTTAAAACTTGGGCCAAGTCTAAGATGCTGCAAATAAAACCATCCCTGGAGTGAAAAAGAGCGTGAGCAGAGGGCAATTGCAACCTGCTTAGGGTCTCACAAACACCTCAGCCTGTGAGGGTGCATCCTCGGGTCTGGGAGGCAGGGGGGTTTGTTTTGCAAATGACACCCAGAAAGTGTTCCCTAGCAGTTCTCAAAGTGTTGGCCCAAAGGTATCCCTGGGGGAACCCCACCTCCATCGGGCTCTTTCGGGAAGGCAACAGGTCAGGAATGGTTTCCGCAGCAACGCTAGGACCGTAGCTACTTTTCTTGTTCTCATCCTTTCGCAAGTGGTCCGTGGAGCTTTCCCGGTGTGTGCGCTAAGCTGGACAGGAAGAATACAGAATTTGCCAAAATGGAAAGCAACGCTACATTTTCCACTGTCTTCATTTTGGAAAAATATAGGGGTTTTTCCTCATTAAAAACCACCACATGCACATGACACAGATTTAAAGTAAATTGTAAAAATGTCTGACGTTCTTCTATTTCTGTTTCAGAGTATTGTGGGCAGATATAACCCACCACAGGGAGTGCCTGTGGGGTCCTTGTCGTGGGGGGCTTGCAGAGGAGGCCTGGCACTGAATCCCTGAGATGGGCCAGAGGCGGGTGGCTCTGGGTCACTCAGTTCCTGATCCTCCATCTCTGGCTCTGCTGGGGACAGAAATGCAGTCCTGCATCAGAGCTACCACAGGACCTGAGAGCAGCAGTTTAGGGAGGGGTGCCACTCCCGAGCCCCAGACAAACAATAATCACTTGGTCACCCTTTATGTGGTTCTGCCCCACCCTTATATGACAAGTGGTGTCCCCAGAGGGAGCAAAGTGATGAACAGGTCCCTCCTTCCCCCCCTTACAGGAACTCCCACCTCAGGCTGCTCCCAGGCTGGCTGGCTATGCCCTCAAGTCCATGCTGTGCAGGCCACAGAGGCTTCCTGGCCCAGAAGGGTTGGTGCAGGCAGCTGGGGGCCCACCTTGTCCTCCTGGTCCTGCAGTGTCCCCAACCTGCAGCACTGGGACAGGCCTGGGACGCTCAGGAAGAAGGACCCTCTTCTCCAGGGCTTTGGTGGGCACTGCAATGTCCCTGGGGACCTGGGTGGACAGACAGGGACAAGGCCCCGAGCACTGGTGGGTGTGTCCTCTGCCCAGCCCTAGGGAGAGGCCCCAGAGCCTCCTGTGGCCTTGCCTGGGCTTCTAACAACTTTGCCAGCAACAAGGTGCCCAGGGAAGGACCAGATGGGCCCAGGGCAGGCGCCAGGCCCTGGCCATGCCAGCTGCTCTGTGTGACACCAACCCCCTTCCTCAGCCCAGCCCAGGACAACCTGGACCGGATCTTGCAGACTTGGTGTCTAAGCCCAGAATGTGCGTGAATGTGCATGCACTTGTGCATGTGTGTGTGTGGGCATGTGTGTGTGCACGGGTGTGCATGTGCATGTGTGTGCATGTGTGTGCGTGCACGTGTGTATGTGTGTGTGTGTGTGTAAGGACACTTCGTTGACCTCAGGCAGAGGACAGAGCCACGGGCTCCACACAGCTCCGGCCCTTCACCTGACAGGGACAGGCGCTGAGCCCACGGTGCCTGGCCACATTGTGGCTCTTGCCAAGGTCTGCATTCTGCCCAGGGCTCCATAGCTGAGGGGTCCCGAGGCCAGACTTGGCCGGAGTTGCAGGAGCCCAGGGCACTCATCTCTGCACCAGGATCTCATCTCTACCTTGGTTGAGAGGCAAAGATGGGGCAAAGTAACCTAAAATGGGGATACCTGGGCTAGGTCCTCAGCGCACGTACAGATGTGCAGCTTAGTGACTTAGGGAGACTGTGTCTCAAAATAAAAAATAAAAGGGTTAGGGATGCAGCTCAGTGTGAAGGCCTTGAGTTCAACTCCTAGTATTGCCAAATAAACAATAAATAAATAAAAACAGCATGAGGAAACCAGGGCCCTGATAGCAAAGGACTATTTATTAATTTATATTTCAGGCAATTATTTATTTATTTTGCTACGTAGCCCAGGCTGGCCTTGAACTCCAGGCAAGTCCTCCTGCTTCAGCCTCCTGCATGCTGAGGTTACAGGCATGGGCCATCTCACCTGGCACAACAGGTCCTTTAAATAGCTCCAGGGATGCTGGCATAGAGGCCAGACCCTCCCCTGTACCAAGCTGATGGACCCTGGGAAGTCAGTCCTGGCGTATGCAGGCACACCCACGCACGGGCACGGCATGACCGGCTGCCCTTTCCTGTCCCTTCAGCCTTTCTGGCCCAGTCACTTTTTCCAAAAGGCCCTGTGGCCTCTCCTTCTCTTTATCACTCCTGAGCTTGTGGTTGAGGTAAATATTTTTCCAACTTCCTTTTGCTCTTTGCAGCTGATTTAACTTTCCATGCCCAGGGCCAAGTTACACACCAGTCCCTCCCCTTGAGTCACCTGTGATGGATGGTGCGTGCCAGCTTGGCCCTCTGTTCTGCTGAGTGGTGCCTTTGGAAGGAGGGGCAGGTTGAGTGTCTCCTGCCTTCCCTGCTGAGGAGGCTCAGCACCCTCCTACCTCTCCTCATTTTGCCAGGAAAACTCCTATCTATCCTTTGGGCCTCAGCTGTGTGTGCCCCTAGAAGCCAGCGGGGAGCTCACCTGGCAGAGTGAGTGTCCTTCCTTCCCTGTTACAGGTGGAACTGAAGCCCTAACATACCTCAGTACATGACTGATGTGGAGAAAGGGCTCTAAAAGAGATGTTAAAAGCTCTGCATGATAGCCTGTGTGTGTTATGTCAGCATGGTGGGAGGCTGAGGCAGGACAATTGCAAGTTGAAGCCCAGCCTGGGAAACTTAGTGAGACCCTTTGGAAAATAAAAAAATAAATAAGGAGCTGGGGGTAGAGTTCAGTGTGAAGGCTCTAGGTTCAATCCTGAATACTGCTGAGAGAGAGAGAGAGAGAGAGAGAGAGAGAGAGAGAGAGAGAGAGGAATTGCTTTAAAAGTCTTGCAGTTGAGCTCAGCTTGGTGTGATGGTCAGTTTTGTGATTCCCGTCCTTTGCCACGTACACCACTGCATAGGTCTCTTCTGTGCCAGAACACAAAGTATAAAGTGACATTGTGCATCTCCCAGGGCTAGGTCCTAAAAGTCTGTGGCTCCTGCCTGGTTCTCCTGGGTCGCTCACTCTGGAGGAAGTCATTGTACCACAAGACAGCTCTTTGAAGCAGAGCTGGGCCTACTGCTGGCCAAGCACCAACCTGTGAGTGAGCTGATTTGGAAGCAGATATTTTGGCCCTAGCAGTCCTCACACGGACAGCCCTGGCTGACACCTGAGCAGCCTCAGGAGAAGCCCTGGGCCCACCTGTGCCACCTTGCTGCTCCCAAATTCCTGGTCACAGACAATGTAAGAAAATAAGGACTGCACTGCACCCTGTACTGGAGCTATTTGTTATGCAGCTGTGAGTGACTAGCACACAGGAGACAGACAACTGTAAAAGAATCAGAAGAAAACTACTCTAAGAGGAGGCTGCACTCAAGTTACTTCACAACTATTTTCAAGTTCCTGCTGCAGTTTAAATCAAAGGGAACCGGGAGATGTGGGGTTGTCAAACTCACTTCACCCTCCCACAATGGGCCCTGTGATCACAGGCAGCTTTGTTTCCAGGTCAAAACCAATGGACTTTTGCGAGGTGTGTTGGTCCATGCTTGTCATCCCACCGCTGGGGAGGCTGAAGCAGGAGGATTGCCACAAGTCTGAGCCCAGCCTGAACCACATAGAAAGACCCTGTCTCAAACTTTCCCCTAAAATTGATGGATTTTGTATGTTTTAGGTTAAATTTAACAAGGTAAAGATGTTTGAAATTTCTAAAACAAACAAAATTCTCACTTTAACCAATGTCTTGCTAAACCCAACTGACACCAGACCTAAAAGCTTGGAAAGGAGCTTTTGTGGGATTTCAGACACACGAGGTGAAGTTCCTTTGGGCTTAAAAGGGTAAGTTTCCAGCTTTGTAGACTGGACCAGAACATGAGATTTCCTGCCCAGAGGTGTTTCCTGACTTTGACGCTGGCCCCAAGTGCCCCTTTGGTCTGTGCTTTAAGAGACCTGCCTGCTTTTTCCTCCAAGTCTCTTCCCCCTGGTCCCCAGAGCCTGGCCCTCAGCCGACCATGCTCCTCTTCCTGAGACGGATCAGAAATGGCCTGATCCATCCCCTTCCCTCTAACAGCCACCTGACAGCTACAGCTGGCTGTGCTGTAGGCCCACTCACTCTGGGAGGGTCCACCCTGACTGAAGGGGCCTTGAACTTGAGCCAAGGGCAGAGTTGAATCTGGACCAAGCCATAAGCTCAGATCAGAAGACTTGCATTTAGACCAGTTTGGACCAATTGGCAGGCTCAATCTGGACCAATCGCAGACCTGCTGTTGCTATATAAGCAGTGTCCTCAGATTCAGAGGTCTGTTTGGCAAAGTCTTCTGTTTTGGGTGCTGGTGGCACCTCACCCAGCTGCTCTGTCAACCCAGTGTGTAGTTGCCCCATGAATGCCCATCCCTGCTGTCCTAAAAGAACAACACCTAGATTGAAGTAGATGCTGCCCCTGGGCCACACTGGGCTCTGCCCTTCTCCTGCTGCTATGCTCCGGAGCCCTTTCTAAAATGAGTGTTCTATCCACCGTAGTTCTAGGAATTCAAGGAGGTTTACACAACCTTCTAAGACTGCAGGTAAGTCACAAGTGACGCTCAGGACTCCCAGAAGCTTTATTGGAGCAGAGAACACACAGAACATGGCACAAGAAGCCTCCTACATCCAATACCTGAGGGCGAGGGTGCTGCTTATATAGCAGCAGGCCTGTGATCAGTTCAAATCTGAGCCTGCTGATTGGTCCAAATTTGAGTCTCTTGATTGGTCCAAATTGGTCAGAACTCCAGCCTTCTGATCTGAGCTCACTGAGGGGCCTAAATTCAGTTCCGTGCTCAGTTCAAATGTAAGCCCACTGCAGCACAGTCACTTGGCCAAGGATGCTGATGTCAGCAGACGTGGGCCAGAGGAGAGGGGGCTAGATGCCTGATGAAGTCTGACTGGAGTGTTGAATGGTGCTCTCTGTGGGCCCCAGAGGGTCCCCTGTCCCTGTCTTTTCTGTCACTGGCCAGCGGGCCACAACTCCTAGGGCCACCTGCCACCACCACTGCTTAACATTCGGGCACTCTGGGTGCAGGGCAAAGTGTTGAGCGCACAGACTCCTGGAGTTGAGTGTGGGTGCATTTCTTAGGCTCAGTGCTTGATAATAGGTGTGTGGTCTCTCCGGTGGTAGAGGCTGAGGCAGGAGGATCACAATACAAGTGTGTGCCACACCAGTGGGGAACAGGTTGCTGTCACCTTGTGACCATCCCACTCCGCATGCAATAAGGGTCACAGAAAGGCTGTGCAGAACGCTGTCTCGAAGCACAGGTGCCTGGCCTAGGGCCCTGTCAGTGGAACAGGGTGGGTGGAACATAGCTGCTCTCAGCAGGAAGCTGTCCCAGCGCTGACTCACCCTGGTGGCCTGGGTGGGATGAAGGTGACTTCCAGGCCACCAGCAGCCCCTGAGTCCTGGCCAGCGGCCTCCCAACGTGAGCTGCAAGGTGACAGCCCAAGGTCCCTGCTACTCTCTCCCACTGCCACTTCTGGACCTTGCAGACACTGCCAGGAACAGGCTCTCAGGAGGGCTGGGAGCAGCCAACCCCCCAGCCCCCCACCTCAAACCCCGGGAAAATACCCCTGAGGGAATAGGAAGTGCAGCAGGATTTGGGGAGGCAGGTGCTGACTGAAGAGGTGGAGCGGGTGTCACAGCCATAGGAGGCTCTGGGTGCCACAGTCTGAATTAAGGTGCAGAAAGGCCCTTGTGTTTCCAGCTCTTTGCTAGGGCTCAAAGACAGAGATCTAGCTGGGCGGGGAGGTGCATGCCGGTCATCCCAGCACTCTGGAAGGCTGAGGCAGAACAGTCTCAAATTTAAACTCAGCCTGGGGAATTTAGCAAAACCTTAGCTCGGAATAAAAAATCAAAAAGACTGAGTACTCGGGATTACAGGTGTGTGCCACTGCCTGGCTGCACACACTGCTTTGATGTGCTTGCATTTTGACTGGGGCTTATTGCTGAGTTCCAGCTCAAGTGTGAAGTTTTACACTCTGATGTTAGTGTTGGCTCTCACAAAGTTTTGGATTTGGGGGGTTTTGGATTTTGGATTTTTTTTGGTACCAGGAGTCAAACTCAGGACTTGCACTTGCCAGCCGGTGCTTGTACTGCTGAGATATATTCCCAGCAGATTTTGGATTTTTTTTTTTTTTTTTTGAGAGAGGGTCTTGCTATGCAGTTCAGGATGGACTTGAGTTCACTTTGTAGCCCAGGCTGGTCTTGAACTCACAACGATCCTCCTGCCTCCATCTCCCAAGTGCTGGGAGGTGTGCGCCACCACACCCGGCTAGATTTTGGATTTTTGGATTAAGAACATTCAACCTATATTTCATGTCAACCACTTTTTCGTGGAAATCTGTCTAAAATATTGTGTTTCTCCAATAGTCTTTTACATCTGGTTCCTTAATAACAGGAGCCTGAAATTATTGGGAACTACAAACATCTCACTTTGAAAGCCAATGCATCTTCCTTAGAGGTAGGTGTGGCTGTGCGACTAGGTTCTGGTCACTGAGATGTGGGTAGTGTTGTGTGGTACCTACTTTCTCTTTAGAAGGGAGGGTTGACCCTTTTCCATTTTTTCTTCCTTCCACCTGGAATAAGGATGTAAATGCTGGAGTTTTGGCAGCCATTCTGTGTCATGAACTGACTGGGGAAATAAAGATCATGCCAGCGAGAGAAATAAGAGACAAAAAGTCTCTGTCCCTCTCACCTAGAGCTGCCATTTGAATTCCAAACTTCCTGCCTCTGGGCTGCTATTTTTTTATTTTTATTTTTTTGCATTTTAAATTTCTAGTTTAATGAAGTTTGACAAATCTATACACTCATGCAGCCCAGATCTCAGTCAAGATACTGCACATCCAGCCCTCCCCAGAGTTCCTCATGACCTGTTGTAGTCAGTCAGTCTTCAGTGCCTCTGAGACATGCACCACCCCTGCTGGTCCTTGCCTGCCTTCTCTCCTGCAGATTCATTTTGTCCTGAGCTACTTTGACAAGAGAAAGAACCAAACCAGGTATCGGCCAAAACCAGTGTTTCTGGCCCACTGTATTTGCATCCAATTCCTATGCAGAACAGAGCACAGATGGACTCTGCATGACTCAGCCTCTGCTCAGGGTGTAAGATATTCCCGAAGACCCCAGGCCCTGGGGCAGCTGTACACTGCTTCAGGTCAGAGCTGAAGGTGTGCTCTGCAGAGAGAAGGGCACTGGGGATTCAGCTGGCCCTTTGTGGAGGCAGGGTGTACGGCACAGGTTCAGCAGACTCAGTAGGGAGATCTGAGGCTGGAGGGCCCCTCAGAGGTGTCCTGCGCAGGGACCTGCACCTTCATGCTCCCTAAGTGACAAGTCATCAGATGTGAGCCCTCCCTGGGGGCCAGTGACCTTTGGGCAGCTTTCCCTGCCTGAGTTCAATGTCTGGGGAGGGAACCATTGTGAGCCATTAGCAGCTACCCACATTCCCAGCAGCTGGAGGTGTGACTCCAACTGCTGGGAGTCAGGCGGTGCCTCACAGCGGCCAATGCTGGAAGAACCCATAGGGCCTGTGAGATGCGTGTGTGCACCAGCCATCACACCCACTCTCCTCCATACCAGCCCTTGGCAACCAGACACCCACTGCTATCTCTGTGGATCTGCCCGGTCATACCCTGTCCCAGGCACTGGTGTCCTATGGACAGATGCCTGGCTCTCTGCAGGTCCTGAAGCTTTCAGAGCAGCAAGGAGCTGGGCAGGGGTGGTGCATGCCTGTCATGCCAGCACTCTGGGTGGCTGATGCAGGAGGATTGCAAATTGGAGCCCAGCCTGGGCGATTTGGCGAGAGCTTGTCTCAAAATAAAAACTGAAAAAGGGCTTGGGGTGTGGCCCAGTAGAGAGGGCCCTTCTGGGCCTCATCACAGTCCAGAAAAGTCCACATTTGTAATCCCAGGGAAAAGTTATTGGAATTCAGATAAGTCAGTCCCAATCTACCACTTCCAGTACAATGCATGGCAAGATAAAGACTAAGGCATTTTCGTAGTTGTGGGGAGCCAGCGCGGTCCTAAGTTGGGTCAGAACAATGGCTGACAGGAACAAAGGCCTTGACCCAGGGCCAACTGGGCTTTTATTAATTCGTGAAGAGGGGAGTGGCTCGGGCATGAGTGACTGAGAGAAGGGCGGGAAGTACAGGAGTGCTATGAGCTGGGCAAGGTAGGAGGCCTGAGATCACCTCTGTAAATGCAGAGAGAAGGATATACAGAAAGAGTAAGCTGCATGTCACAGATTGGGGCAGTATCTAGCGTTTTGGGGTCAGTGCCTCAGCTTGTGTTTTTGTCTTTTTGAGACAGGGTCTGACTATGTGGCTCAGGCTGGCCTTGATCTCACTTTGTAGCCCAGGCTGGTCACAACGATCCTCCTGCCTCAACCTCCTGAGTGCTGGGATTACAGTTGTGCATCACCACGTCTGCCTGGCTGGTGCATCAGTTTTGGTGTGTAATCGCCACGCTCTGAGACGTCACGGCTTCTTTTCTTGGGTTCTTTGCTCTAGGCTTCACTTCAGCCAACTGTGTGGCGTTTCTCAATCTGGCTCACAGTACTTGGGAGCTACAGGCAGGTATTGCTGCCCTGTTGCATTGCTTCAAAGACCACATGTCAGCAGCCCAACCGGACCCATATGCATTGCTAAAGCCAGCTGAGGGGATAAGGAAAAGTCCCAGCCTGCTCTGCACACATCAACTCACAGAGAAAGCGCAAATGCCCTTTCAGGAGAGCCGTCCCCGTGGTCTTGGCAGCCCAGTGTGCGGGGGTCTTGAGTTCCATCCCCAGTGCTGCAAGAACACAGCAGAGGCCAGCTCTTGGGGACAGGAGTGTGACAGTTGTCAAAAGGAGCTCTGCTTACAAAGTGACCTGCTCAGCTCCCCCAGCCTTCCTGGCCCCTCCTGGCCCCACACAGGGAGGCTGGGTCCCTGCCTCTCTGTCATTGGACTCTTAGGCTGACTTTATTAGGCCTAAGTGGCTTCAGTGTCACTTCTGATGTTTTACCACCTGGGTGACTTTGTGCTCCTGTCCTGATCCTTTTTGGTTTTTTTTTGGTGGGGGGGACTGAGTCTCGCTATGCAGCCTAGGCTGGCCTTGAACTTTTGACGATCCTCCTGCCTCAGTCTCCTGAGTGAGTGCGGGATGACAGGCATGTCCCACCACAGCTGCTCTTTCTTATTTTAAGGTTCACGGGAACTTTGCAGGCCCTACTTGAAAGATATGACATGTTCCTCTCTTCCAGGCTACTTGTGTCCTTGTGTCCTGCTCCCTGTGATTCTGCCTGACCTCTCTGCCTGATTCTTCATCCAGGCCTCGCCCCCTCTGTGGGACTGCCTGAAGCTTCCAGCCAGAGCTGCCACTTGGCGCGTGCGTCCTCTCCACACTACTGTGCTCCCTGTAACTCTGTCTTCTAGGTGAGTGGGATGTTACCACAAACCTGAATCCAGACTTAACTGCAGAAGAAAGAAGACCTAATGAAGATTCTTCATGTTGGTCTCAAACTTGTAGTGATCCTCCTGCCTCAGCCTCCTGAGTACCAGAATCACAAATGAGCGCCACTGGACCTGGCTGTTTCCCTTTCTTGTCTTTTGTATTCCGTGCTGTCTCTGAGGTCCACCCAAGACAGGTCATGTGTGTATCTAGCTAACTGACGGCCATGCAGTTCATACTCTCCCATGGCATGACTGTAACCTGCTTTATCTCAGTCCTCCTCCTACATTGCATTGACTTCTTTGCACATAGCTTCTGCTTTTCATAGTTTTCCTTCTTTTTCTTATAAAATCATTCTGTTTTAATATTTACAGTGCTGGGAGTGGAACCCCAGGCCTCACGTGTGCCAGGCAATTGCTCACCCCTGAGCGGCACCCCCAGACTTTTGAAGATTCCTTAGAGGAGAGAACTAGAGGGAGCCCCAGCTGGGCTGAGGGGGGGCCGCCCTTGGACCTCCCTAGTCAGGCCAAGCACTCCCAACACAGGCTCGGGCGGGGCAGGCAGGGCCCTTGCCCCGAGTGGGTGGGGCCATCGCTCCTCTCTGCCCCGTGCAGCCACAGGATGGGGGGAGCCTGTGTTTTTTTTTGTTTTGTTTTTTGTTTTTTTTTTGTCGGTACTGGGGATCAAACTCAGGACCCTGCGCTTGCTAGGCAGGCACTTATTCCACTGAGCTATATCCCCAGCCCTGGGGGAGCCTGTGTTTGCTGGCCATTTGAATGATACTCATTTTTCATCTCATGAAAAGGTCTGGTGCGGTTACGACCCACAGCGCTGAAGACAGAAGAGCCCTTGGGCCGGTGCAGTATGGGGATTTCCGAAGGCCCGGTCTAGTACCCAACTGAGGGCTCTTATTTGATTTGAGGAAAATGCCTTCCCCTCTGCTCTTTTTCTTTGGCTTATTTATTTATTTATTTAGACTTTTTTGAGACGGGGTCTCACTAGGCAGTTCAGGCTGGCCTTGAGCTCACTTTGTAGCCCAGGCTGGTCTCGAATTTATAATAATCCTCCTGCCTCAGCCTCCTGAGTGCTGGAATTACAGAGATGTGCCACCACACCCAACTAATCTATGCCCTTTCCTGTCTGGCTTCTTTCACTGGACACAATATTTTCAGGGCTCAGCGTCCCATACTATTAGCAGTACTTCATCTCCTCCTGGCTGATGATGTCTGAACCTGTCGCTATATCACATTTTGTTAATGTATGTGTCAGTGGGTGAACTTTCGGGTTGTTTGTACCTTTTAGGTATCGTGAATCATGCTGCTATCAACATTCATATTTAAGTTCATATATATATTTAATATCCCTGGGTATATACCTAGGAGTGGAATTGCCGAGTTGTATGGTAATCTCTGTGCTTAATGTATATTTTTTAATTTTTGTTTTTTGAAACAGGGTTTCACTATGTAGGTCACATTGGTCTTGAACTCACTATATTAGCCTTGACCTCAAATTTTCAGTGATCCTCCTGCCTCAGCTTCCTGAGTTCTGGGATTGTAGGTGTGTGCCACCACACTCAGCTCCAGATTCTTTAGGGCTGTTCCAGAAACGTTGGTTGGAAAGACACACCTGTAAACCCAGCATTTGGAAGACTGAGGCAGGAGGGTTGCAAATTGGAGTCCTGCTTGGCCAATTAGACTATATATCCAGATAAAAAAATTAAAAAGGGCTGAGGATGTAGTGGATTGGTAGAGCACGCCTGGATTCAATGCCCGCTATTGAAAGAACAAGTGACCAGTATATGAGGGTTTATTTCTGGACGTTCAGTTTTATCCACCCATCCAGGTGTGGCCCTCTATGCTAGTGCTGTCCTGTCCTTATTACTGCAGTGTTGTAGTAAGGAATGGTTTCCAGGAGGGTAAATGAGAAAGCACATTTCTTGCTCAGCACAGAGGTCTATGCCAGTGATTCTCAAAGTGTGGTCCCTGGACCAGCGGTGCCAGCTTCTCCTGCGAACTCGTCAGAAACGCAGTTTCGCGGGAAACGCTGGACTGGCTGCTTTGGAAACCCCCAGATCGGACCTAGCAACCAAAGTTTACAAGACTCTGGGCCTCCCAAGGGACACTCGAGCTTGGGACTCTGGGTGCTGGATTGACCTCATCCAACACGACATCCACTACTTGAACTACAGTGAGTCTGAACTGAGTTTTGCTGTAAGTACAGAATGTGCATTTCAAAGAATGATCATGGCAAGAAAGCAGGTTATCCCATTTATAATTTGGTCTTGAGACTACAAAGGGTAGCTGAGAAATTAACCAAAGCTACACAGTGTGTATTTCATGTCTTACATTCAGGCTGCCCTGACCGAACTCCGCAGACTGGGCAGCTTACACAACTGGAAATCTGGGTCTCACAGTTCTGGAAGTCCAAGGCTGAGGTCCCTGAGATCCCGGTTGCAGACAGGACTTGCTGCCTACTCTGCTACCTTCTCGCTGTCTCCCTCTGCACCCCGGGCCTGGCCCTCTGCATCTTCTTCCCGAGACATGTTAGAAAAGGTCGGATTCTTCCCTTTTCCTCTGGCAGTGAGGGGCACTGCGCCAAGTGACAGCCACAGCTGGCTGGGTTGGAGGCCTTCCCACTCCGGGAGGGTCCAACCTTACCGAAGGGTCTTTGAACTTGAGCCACACAGCCGACTTGAATCTGGACCAATCCGCAAGCTCAGATCAGAGGGCTTGCGTTTCTGACCAATTTGGACCAATCCGAAGGCTTCAATTTTGACCAACCAGCAGGCTTGAATTTGGACCAATCACAGCCAGGCTCAACCCATCGACTAGAACCCCCAAGATTATGGGTAGTATAAGTCTTTTCTCTGTGCAGACTGATGATCTCAGGTATTTGTTATAGTAATGCAAAGCTGACTAATGCATCTCACCAAATCCTTGTCTCTAAATAGACGTGGTTAGTGGTTAGTGAGTCAACAAACATATGGGGAGGTGGGCGGGCCGCAGCAGGACAGGGGACACTTGGGTTGCTCCTGAATTCCCAGAGCTTGCAAAGATGAAGGGGTCCAGGGCCCGTTAGAACCTGCCTCTGAGTCATGCTGCCAGGGTGAGCAGGACCACAGCACGTGCGTCTGGGGCAGTCACACACGTGGCGTGCCTGAACCTAATGAGCCAGTGTCCCCGGCCCAGACCCATCCAGTGATTCAACGCAGGGTCCAGCCATCCTCTGGGCTGGCAGATCACATGACCCAAGCTTTCCCGACCCGGCACCCCCTTGGCTTCCTGCTGCTGCGGCTCAGGAGTTCCACCATTTCTCCTGGCTGTGAGCTCCAGGGTCGGGAAGGGCAGGCGGCCAGATGCGATGCCTCCTCCACAAACCCTGCCGGCCACACTACTTGTGGTTGCAGATGAAGCCAAGTGATCAGACCTAACGAGGGCCCAGAGATAGCTGGTCTCTGCTTTCTCAAACATCCTGAGTCTTCCAGCCGGAGTCACTCTTCTTTGCAAGATTCTTAGAACACACACCCAGGTTTATTAAAGTGCTACAAGTCATTAAAAAAAATAGTATTTCTTCCAGCACCGGTGAGGAGCCCAGCACAATTCCAGTCTGACTTTGGTCACTTCTAGGATGGCCTCTATGACCCTCTCCACCCCATGGCTCATTTTGCTGGTCACAGTACAGGCCTCGAGGACAGTGATTATCTGACTTAGGTGGACACCTGTGGCCCTGTGCAGGAGAGAAGCTTGCTCAGTTTCTCTGGCAGAGTGTTGGCTGCATGGTCACCAAACCGGCTGCTTTTTCCCGGGCACTCAGGAGTCCATAACTCCCAGAGTCCTTTGTGGTCAGGCGAGGTCACATGGCAAATTCTGCTCGGTGACGTGGGCAGAAATGATGGGCTCCGTTCCAGGCCTGACTCCTGAACAATGCCCCGGGGCCCCTCTAGCAGGCTCTCTCTTCTCTTATTGGAACCAGGGGCAGCATGGAAGCCCTGAGGGAAGATGTGGGGCTTACCCCTTAGACAGTGGCCGGCTCCTACCTTTCAGGGTGACCTACAACCTGGGTGAGAATTGGCGACCACAGCACAGCATAACCAACTCTGGCTACACAATACCTGGACACTCGGGCTGTAGGTCCCTGGCTGATTGATCGTGATGGGGCTAGGTGTCTGAGCACCTGTGATTTGTCACTTCACTGGTCCCCTGCAAGGATCTGCTACAATAAGCAGCTGTCTCTGCCAGGAAAGAAGGCATAGCACTCCCAGATGCAGAGGACGCCCCTCCCTTTTTGAATTTTTTTTGAGGCAAGGTCTCACCATGTCATTCAGGCTGGGCTTGCACTGTGAAGCCCAGGCCGGCCTTGAACTTGCAGCAACCTTCCTGTCTCAGCCTCCAAGTCCAGGGATTGCAGGCACGAGCCTCCACTGCGCTGGTCTCGCTAACATCCCGGCAGCAGCAGCAGGGCGCCGCTAACCCTCTCTGCTAGTATTTCATTTGTTCCTCACTGCTGGGAGACGAACTTCCGGTGGTTTTGGCTTTGCTATCCTGCCCTCAGGAGACAGGAGGAACAGAGGGGTCAGGAAGCTGGGGGCGGGGATCAGCTGCTCCGCCACGAGTGCGTAGCAGCTTCGTGTGTACCAGGAGTTCACTCGCTCACGGAGCTTTTTGTGGAGGAGGATTTGAAGGAAGGATTGGAGTTTCTCCCTAGAGACGCCGGAAAGACGGTTCTGTCTCCGTACAACAAGGGCGCCCAGCTCCACATGCGCGGCTGTTTCTGTGGTTACCTGTATGTGGGGACCAGTGGGGCGGGTGGTCACCGCGGGTGCCATGGGCACGGCTTCGTAGGAACCCGCAGGACACGCCCAGGCCATCCTCCCCTCGTCATCAAGTCCCTTCGCTGGCCAGGGGTTTAAAAGTCCTCACACATGCGGTAGGGAGGAAACGGAGAAACCAGCCCCCTCCCCGCCGCCCACTGCATAGGAGGGGAAACTGAGGTAGAAGGCGTTCAGGTCGCTGGCAGAGGTCACCAGGAATGGAAGCAGGTCTCCGCCTAGGCCGGGCTCTATCCCCCATCCAGATGCTGGGTGGTGGCTGCGCAGGGACGGGGTGGAGGGGAAGCTGGTCTGCGGGCGACCCAGCGGGATCCCTGAGTGCCTGGGGCGACGCGGCCTTTTCCCCTTCCCAGGCCACCCAGGCCGAACTTCCTGCCAGGCCGGCCCCTCCCGGGCGCCGCCTCTCGGCTTCTCCTGCACCCGCAGGCCAGAGGCTAAAGGTTAGGGAGGTGGGGCCGGTGCTCGGTTCCGCCTCTGTCCCGGCCCCTACGCTGGACTGCGACCCGGCAGGGCCTCGGTCGCGCAAAAAGAGGGCTGAACAGCAGCAGGTCGCAAAGGCGGTGGGCGTCCGAGGTCCACCAGGGGGCGTGGCCAGGACGGGGCGTGACCAAGACCCGGGGGTGTGGCCGTTTCGCGGCCCAATGGGTGTGACCAAAATGGGGGCGTGGCCGGTAGGGGGAGGCCCCGCAGGGACCTTCAGTCCCGCCCCCGCCGCGCGCCCCGCCTCAGTCCCGCCTTCTCGTCCCTTCCTTCCCGGGCGGGCAGGCGACGGCAGCGGACGGTGGATCGGCGGGCCGGCGGCGCCCACACCACGCTGGGTTCCCGGCCGCCGGCTTCCTTTTGTCTTCCCGGGCGGCGATGAGCGCAGAACCCGTTTGGAGGCTGCGGGCGTACACACGCCCGCGCTCCTAGCCACCTCTCGGGCCTGAGGGAGGAACCGGCGGAATCGGCGGAGCGCGTCCTGCCCCGGACCGGTACGGAAGGGCTGCGGGCTGGGTTAGGCTGGAGCGCGTGTCGGGGGCGCCCTGCTCGGCGCGGCGGGGCTGGCGCGTCCTCGTGGGGTCGGTGTGCGCGCCGTGGGGCTGCACATTCGGACTGCGTTTGTGCAGCGCTGCGGCGGGGGCCGGGCGGGCAGGAGCCGAGGGCGTAGCCGTGCGCAGAGCGGGGGCGGGGGCGGCCGGAGCCCCCAGGTCCCTGCCGTGCGGTGCAGTGCGGAGCTCGCGCCTGGGTTCGGTCCTCTAGGCCCACGTGGGCCGGCGTCCAGTGATGGGTGCCTCCTCCGGGCCACGGACAGGGACCAAACCGAGTCCCGGCCTCCCGCGCCCAGCACTGCGCGCAGGCCGGAGGCGCCACCCTCGGGGTCGCAGTTTGTGTCTGCGCAGCCGGAGACAGCTGCTCCCTGGGGGCTGTGGCGACGATTGGGACGGGAATGTATGGAACAGCTCCTGGCACAATGCCTGGCACGTAGTAGGTGCTGCGTGCGTTGGATTCTCTCTCTTTAGAATTATTTTTCTTTTATTGTGGGCGAAGCTCTCACTACCCCCACGCGGTGTTCTGCGTCTCTCCCCTGGCCTCAACTTAGCGAAAAGCTGCAGGTTCGCGAAAGTTTCCGCGGCGCTGCTTGCTCGGCTCCTCTGGGGCTGCGCGCTGGGCCTCAGGGTGCGCGGGAGCGCAGGGCGCCGGCCCGTTTTCACCGGAGGCTCCTTCGCCCCGTGTTGGGGGTCCCTCTCCTGGCCAGAAGGCAGCGATTGCAAGTCGGGATACCTTTTGTTCAACAAGTGCCTGGTCCTCAGGGAACATGCCACGGGTGTGCAAGAGCCACTCCCGACAGGCAAGCTCCAGCGTGGGGCTCCCGGCCTGATCACCCAAAGCCCACCCCGTTGTCGTTAGGGAGTCGTCTGCCAGGACACAGAGCCCTGCTGCAGGCCTGTACATTGGGCATCTCCAGTCCCACAGCAATACCTTGGCATCAGCCTGGTGCGTCAGCTAAGGTCAGCATGAGACCCATTCTTCTAGTCTCACACTTTCACTTAGGAACGTATTTCCCCCTGGGGACCGACAACTAGTAGAACTGAATCGACTGGCCATGCACGTTGCTCTTAGCAAGAGTCGGGCGAGCTCATCTGGGCACCTGCTCAGCACCCACGAGGCAGCTCAGGCTGCCAGGCCTTGCTGAAATCGTTCCTTCTCCCCACTGCGCTGGTCCGACCCCCTGGGACCCTTCCTGGTGGCAGAGAGAGTTGGGCAGCACAGACCGCGAAGTGCCCGGGGCTCTCAAAATGGAGCCTCAGAGCGGCCGAGAGGGGCTGCAGGCCCCGCTGCAAAGTGGACGCAGTTCCAACGAGCAGTACCTGAGTCCAGGTCCAGCCGTGTGACGACCAACTGGGGGGTGCCAAGTTGATTGCATCCTGATTTGGTATTGGGCTTACTTTGAGTATAACCTGTTTTCTGTTTCGTCTGGTGATTTTATTCCCTCCAGGAGGAAAGGGCTTTGGATCTGAATCCTTGTCTTTCTTCTCTCATCAGAGTCAATGTTTTTTTTTTTTCAAAAACCAATTTGGCTGTGGAGGCTCAGAAGACCGCCGAAAAGCTGTATTGTCTTGGTCTTTTTGCTAGCTGAAGGCAGCCCTTTGTCTCAAGCAAACCTTTGTTTGGCCGTAGGTCTATTTCTGTTTCACTTTTGAAAGTGCCTGTAATTACTGGGCTCTTGAGGTTTAATGGGATCACGGGCCAGAGGGAAGGCAGGGGCTCCACTTTCCCTGGCCGTGGGCTGTGGTGCCACCCCGAGCCTCGGCAGCTCCCTTCAGGTGCCACTTTTATGCTGGGTTGAAAGTAGAACGTGACTGTGTGTCAGAGCCGTTTGGGAGATGTGGCTTTGGGACTCAGATCCCCAGCAGGTGATTGCAGAAAACAGAGCAAGTGAAAACCCCAGGAGAAAAGAGGTTTGCCCAAACTGCAGCAAGAACCTGTTCCTTCCCTAAGGCCCTCCCAGAGAAAGGCTCGAGGAGAAAGAAAACCACTGAGGGATGGACCTTCTGCTCTGTTTCTGCCCCAGCGTGGCACAAAATTTGAAGCCAAGCCATGGCAGGAGAAGCTTGGGCTCCCTTTGGTCCGGAGGTGCCACCTGCCCAAGGCCTGGTGCTCGCTGGCTCCCTCCCTGCCCGCAGCTGCGGTGTGTTTCCCTGTGCTGTTCAGGGTGTCCACTCCTTCTGCCTTCAGACTGTTCGAGGCCAGTGCCATGCTGGCCTCGGCAGAGCTGTGCTGTCTCCGCTGCATGCCGGGTGTCAGTGAGTAGCACACTCTCCGAGGTGTTTGCCATGTCCCCTATGACTTACTGCAGTCCTAGGGTTGCTGGCAGAGAACCACTCTCACTCTCAGCCCAGTGAATGTCCAGGAGGGTAGCTAGCAGGGGCCCTAGGCTAGCTTTGGCCCTGAACGTGAAATGACTGGGCAGCTGGAGTTTTATCTAGATTGGGCTTGGGTTTGGCTTTCCAGCAAGTTCTGAACTGTGCTTGTTTGCTGTGGGAGGATGCTTAGAATTTATGAGTCTCCAGCCCAGGCTTGATGGGGGATTCTGCATATTTTGCCAGGATGTGAGCCCCTGACATCATTGCGCTGGGGAGGGAGTTTAATTATGCTGTATCTTGGGGTCTTCCCATTCTGTCAAAGCCTTATTTATTTGTATATTTATTTGGTCTTTTTGAGGCAGGGTCTTGCTATGCAGTTCAGGCTGGCCTTGAACTCACTTTGTAGCCCAGGCTGGCCTAGAACTCACAATGATTCTCTTGCCTCAGCCTACCAAGTGGTGGTATAATAAGCATGTGCCACTTTTTAACCAAATAAAAAGTGGTGCAAGTTGTCATAAAAGTTCAGGTAATCAATACAGTTTGACAGGTGGAACATTTCTAGAGGAGGGCAGTACCTCTGAGCAACCTCCCCAGCCCCAGGTGGAGTATTTCTTAGGTGCTGCTGAGCAAGGTGTAAGTCTGCGTCTGAGGAAGTTTTTTTTTTTTTTTTATCATCGCAAAAGCACAATAAATCCTTACAGCACCCTACCTTGGCCATGTCATTTCAAGTCAAATCGAATTTCAGAGGCAGAGCTTCACATCTCTGTCTGCATTTTGGAGGGCATGACTGAGGAGAGAGGTCTTCTTGGGGCTCCTTTTTCCTTTACGTAAATAAGCCTAGGTTGGGTGTGGTGGCGCACACCTGTCATCCCAGCAAAAGGAAGGCTGAGGCAGGAGGATCACTTTGAATTTGAGATCAGTCTGGGCTATCTGGTGAGTTCAAAGCCAGACTGAACTCCATAGCAAGACCTTGTTTCAAAGAACCAAGCCCAAACCAAACAACCTAGTGCACCCCAAACACCTGCTAACTGGGTGGCTCTGTTTTCTGGGTGCTACTATAATTGTTTTTTTTCCTCGCTTGTGGTCCAACCAAGTTGGCTGGAAGCCAGAGCCTGGGGTTGGAGGCACCGTCCAGCGCCACCTACATCTTGAGAGGGGCCAGTAATGGGCTTCTGGGCTGCCAGCCTGGCTAGGGCAGCTCTGGGCTCAAGGTTGCCAGGACCCTGAGGGAGGAAGAAGGCTTTGGGGTTCGTAGTTCCACCTTTCGTATCTTCCTAGGTTTTGTTTTTGTGCCCTTTGTCTGCAAGACCCTTCTCAATCTTTCCCCCCCTTACATCAAGATATGCAGTAATTCGTATAAAATATATCCATTATAACTATACAGTTCTGCCTGGTGTGTTGGCGCACACCTGTAATCTTAGCACTCGGGAGGCTGAGGCAGGAGGATTGCTACAAGTTCAAGGCCAGCCTGGGCTACATAGTGAGATCCTGCCACAAAACAAATAGACAAAGGAAAAGGTACAGGTAAAAAGATTTTCAGAAAATTGATGAGAGCTGTGTAACCATTATCACAATTCAGGTTTTTTTTTTTTTTTTTCCCTAACTACTGGGGATTGAACCCAGGGTCTTTGCACTCAGCTCCATCTCAAGACCTTTTTTATTTTTTATTTTGAGACAGGTTCATGCTAAGTTGCTAAATGGCCCAGCCTGGGCTGCAACTTGGGATCTTCCTGCCTCAGCCTCCCAGAGTGCAGGGGTGATAGGCATGTGCCACCACATGCAGCCTGCCGTCACTTTTTAAATCTTCGGTGGTGATGCTTCCTCTGCTACTAAATACCTCTTCTCCAATTCCGGTTTAAGGCATCTGATGTTGGCGACAGCGACAGGTGCGCATGTGAAGGCTACTAGCAGGGCCTGCGTTGGGGCTGTGTGGAGTTTCGAGAGCTTTGCACCAAGCTTCACACCTTCAGAAAAGCATCCCTCAGGTCTCCAGGTACAGTGGTGACCCTGAACTGGGGGCTGCCCCAGGGGTCAGCAGCTTATCCCTCTGTGGCATGGGAAGGGGCTCGCTGCTTCTTCACTGGAGAGGGCTCCAGGGACCTCCTGGCCACTGTCCTGGCCTGGGCTCTGCCCCTTGTTTCTGGGGTTGGGGCTGGGACTGAGGAGTGGCAGTTTGCGAACCCAGGTCCCTAGGAAGAGCTGGGTGAGCTGGCGGCTGTCCCAAGCCCCCCACTGGGTGAGAGGCCGGCATTGGCAGGGACAGGAAGGACCCTCACTGCCACCCATTGTGCCTGTCCCTGTGGCCAGGACCTGGCTTTGTTCACTAGCCACAAGGTCACTGGCACTGCCACTGTCACCAGCTTCGGCACTCACTGCTGACCTTTAGGCTCGAGCTACATGGCCCTTTCCTGCCCAGCTAGTTGTGTGCTTTTCTTTTCCGGCAGCACCAGGGGTTGAACCTGGGCAGCTCCGTCTTCAACCTCCCTCCCTCCCCACTTTTTATTTTTTATTTTGAGACAGAGTCTTGCCCAACTCATTAAGTTGCCCATGCTGGGCTCTGGCTTGCAGTCCTGCCTCAGCCTCCCAGAGTGCTGGGATGCCAGGAGGGTAGCGCCATGCCGGGTTAGTGTTTTTTAATGACCTTTCCACTGCCTGCTGTGGGTGGTGAGGAGGAGTCTGGACGGACGGGAGGATTCAGCATAAGAGAATGCAGGTTGATGGTGGCAGCAGGGTTCTTCAAGGGGCCCTGTGGACTTCTGTCAGACCCAGCTCCTTGGTGCAGATCCTGGAATGTGACACATGCCCGGATGTGTGGCCACAGCTGGGTGCCCCCACTCGCTCCACTGCAGGTTGGCAGGTATACTGAGTTATTTAAACATCTTGGTGGCTGCCTGAAGGTGCAGTGGCCAGGCCAGCACACTGACGCTGTTTTCTGTGCATGTTGTTGTTTACCCCATTTCCATTCTCTGAATTCATTAAAATAGTGGATAGGCCGAGGTTGTAGCTCTGCGGCACAGTGCCTGCCTGGCCAACGTGAGGCCCTGAGTTCAATTCCTGGTACAGAAAAAAAAATTGTGGGACAAGATGGCTATGGTGGGGCACATCTGTCATCCCAACACTCTGAGAGGCTGAGGCAGGAGGATCTCAAGTTCAAGCCCAGTGTGAGCAACTTAGTGAGACCCCATTTCAAAATAAAACCTAAAAAGGGCTGGGCATGGAGCTGAGGGCAAAGGCTCTAGCTAGGTTCAACCCTCCAGTCTCGCCCCCCAAAAAAACCATCATGGGACCCTGGCTGCTGAAGGGACCCCGGCTGCTGAAGGGACCCCGTGTATCCTTAGCATCTGGCTTTGACTTGGCATGGGGGTGCTTCCCCCACACTTCGCCTTCCTCAGTTGTCTAGTGGGGTTCAGGGCCAGATAACTACTGAGTCTTCCATCCGCCCTGCAGTTGAGCAGAAGTGTTTGAAAAATGTGGATCTGCACACTGGAGTGTACCCGGTGCAGGGCAGAATTGGGTGAAGAGAATCGTCCCGCTAAATTGGCTGCAAAAAACCCACAGCTCTTAGAAAATTCCGTCATTAGCACCTGCTGCAGGGAGCATAGAGGAAGAGGGAGAGGTCGTGGCGCTGAAGTTGGGGAGCAGAGCTCTCTGTGCAGCTCTCACCAGTTAACGTTCTCTTTTAACTTCTGGTACTGAGCAATCTGAGATTGAGAGGACAAGTTCAGCTTGGCTCGGTGGCGCACGCCTGTAACCCAGCACTCCGGGAGGCTGAGGCAGGAGGGTGCCAAGTTCGAGCCCAGCCCGGGTAGCTTAGTGACTGTCTCAAAATAAAAAAATGAAAGGGGCTGGGGAGGGAGCTCAGTGTGAGGGCCCTGGGTTCCATCCCAGTCCCCCCACCACAGGAAGGCAAGGAGGACAGGAGTGCGAGTGAGTGGAGAACGCGCCGGGCCCCTGAGCGTCAGACTGGCGGACAGAGCTCCGTGTCTGAGCCAGGTCAGCATCCAGAAGTGTCCCACAAGACACGCGACTGTGCTATTTCCAGACTAAAAATATATCTAGCAGCACAAACTACTGACCAGATTTTGCCTTGAGTTGGCCTTGTTAGCAAATTCCTAAGACTTCTTTTGAAATTAGCACATTTGTGAATGTAGAAATCAGCCAGAAGGGTTGAAAACCAGCAGTTGGGAGCATTTTTCCTAAGTGTGGGGCTGGAGGCAAGAGGCAGAGTTTCGAGGAGCTTTAGTTCACGTCCCGGAGGCAAGAAACGCCAGAGAACGCAGAAGGGAAACAGGCTGAATCGCTGGCAGCAGCAGAACATGGCGGGATTGTGGGTGACTTCTGTTTTCTGCTTTTCCGTGTTCCTGTGCTCTCTCCGTCTTCCAGTGGCCACGTATTAATTCTGCAGTCAGAAAGAAAAATGATTTAGGAGGAGCCCCAGGCACCCTCAGTCCTTGCTGATCCTCTGGGTTTGCTTCTGGATTCTCTCTCTCTTTTTTTTTTTTTTTCAATCTCTGCACTGGCTAGAACCCGCAGCTTCCAGACCTGTGATCTCTTGAACTAATGGGAATTTATCACAAAATATCCTTAGCGTCTGTTGCCCAGAATTGGAATTCAACACTGAGTAAGTGTATGAATCCGGTAGAAAGAAGGTCCAAGTCTTCCGGAAATTCCCCAGTGTTCAGGTGTGGTGGGGTGCAGCCTCTTCATCAACAATGAGTTTCTTGTGCGATTGCTTGGATCTGGTGTTCCCTTGTGTCTGGACCTGGAAGGAGGCTTTGTGTAGCCTCGGTTTATTGTCACTGTTGTTTGTTTGTTTTTGAGACAGGATCTTGCTGTGTCATTCAGGCTGACCTTGAATTCACTACATACCTCAGGCTGGCCTTGAACTCACAAGCAGTCCTCCTGCCTCAGCCTCTCCAGCCTGGGATTATGGGCATGTCCTACCACACCCAGCTCCCTTGGGTGCTGACACCACCAGCCCCTCAGGTCCCTTTCATTGTCTCTCTGTGTCTAGGAATGATCTCCTTACTGTCTGTCAAGCCAAGACTGCACTGCCTCTGCTTGTCTGGTTTAGTTTTGCAGGGCTGGGGCTGGAACCCAGGGCCTCACAGGGAGCTATATCTCTGCCCCCTTTTTTGCTGATTTTGAGACAGGGTCTCACTAAGTTACCATTATATTGCCTAGGCAAGGCTTGCACTCTTGATCCTCCTTCCTCAGGTACCCACACTGCTGGGATTACACACGTGCACCACCACACCCAGTACTAGCTCTGTGTTTGAAAAGCACCTCCCTGGTTCCTGTCATTGCTACTCCTGTGCAGCCCCCAGAGAGTGGACTTGCTCCTTCCAGCCCTGTGGCTGGGGTTGACTAGGCCAGCACTTGTTGTCTTGACTGGATTTAAGCAGAGCCACCTCGTCTCTCGTTAGGGCTGTGCCTGTCTTTTGGCGGCCTTCTTCCCAGGGCTGGGATCCTTGACATTTTCAGAGGTTGAATCTGTCTGAGTCCAGGATATTGAGTCAGCAGCAGTGGACCATTATGAAGAGGAGGCCAGGCATCAGAGAAATCGGCTGAAATGAAAGATTGATTTCAGGATGGACGAGGGAGAGGGAAATGGGGTGCTGAGCATCCTCCAGGCAAATAACACTGCTCTACAATGTGGGGAACCCCAGCCTGCCTCTGCTGCCGGCTCCGTGTAGATTGGACAGTTAACAAATCACCTCTTTATAGCCCTCTGTTGGTATTTATGATCTGGAGAAGGAAAATTGCAATTTTCAGCGAAATTCCATCACGTCTGGGACCATAATTTCAGGATCTTCCCCATAAGGGAGCTAAATTTAAAAAGAATGAATATGGCTTCCATGTACAGAACTTGTTCTTCCAGACGCTAGGTACTCGGGTAATTCCGCATTCAGCACCCAGGCAGGAAGCTGCTTGCCGATCACCAGAGACAGCTGGGTTGCCATGGAGACCAGGTGTGTTGGTTTCCCGGGTACCCTGGTGGTCCTTGGACTCCTCCTGTCTGAGGAGGAGGTCCTTAAAGCAGTACTTTAAGATGATATTTCTTGAAAAAGTACAAGTGCGTTTTTCTAGGCAAAGGTCAGACACTGTAGGTGACACAGACCATGATTTCTGGCATAATTGGCGCTCAGTTCTGTTTTTCTTAAGTATTTACACCATACCACCTCACTTCTTCCTGCCTGCTGGAAACACATCCACACGAGACCATCTGTCAAAGACAACCACGACACCTTGTCGTAAAGCCAGGGGCACCAGCTTTGGCACGGACGATCCTCGACCTTTAGAGTGGCACACACTAGCCCAGCAGCCACCTGCCCTGTGCCAGGCACTGATCCATGCCCTGGGGCCCTGTGTCAGTGGGGACAAAACATCCAAGGTAAACAACTTCAAAGGAAGGAAGGTGTATGTTGGCCCCTAGGTTCAGTCCATGGTCCTTGGGGCCTGTGGTGGCACAGGGCTTCATGGCCTTATGTCACGGACACACGGCAGGGGAAACTGTTCACCTTATGGTGGCCCGGAAGACACAGGAAGGGGTGGGTCCCAGTTGCTCCCTCAAGGTCACGCCCCTGATGACCTCATTGCCTCATGAGGCCATGCCTCTTAAAGGTCCCACTACCTCCCAAGAGCACCACCGGCTGCTGTCTAAACATGCACTCATTCAGCATCTGGGCCTCTGGGGGTGGGTATTTCAGATCAAAACTGGAACTACCACAGGCTGTGGCTCTAAGGGGGACCTGGGCACACCTGCTGCTGACTCCCTGTCAATCTGTGGGCAAGACCCTCCACAGCTGTCCCTGTGGGGTGAAGGCCCATGTCATGCGCAGCTGCTTGATCTGTTATTCCCAGGCATGTTGTTTTGTTTTGTGTTCTGAGTCAGAGTCTCACTATGTAGTTCTGGCTGGTCTTGAACTTGTGGCAACCCTCCCGCCTCAGCTTCCTGAGTGCTGGACTCACAGGTGTGCACCACCATGCCTGACTCACGCACATTTGCTGAAAGTGGCATGGCACTTTATCAGCTGGGTGGTCACTCTGTCTCTCCTCCTGGGTGGGGCTTGGAGAAGAAGGGCTCCTGTGTCCCTGTGGGAGGCAGCTAGGCACAGGCTTGTCAGTGCTGGGAATATCCGGCGGCGGAGCATGAAATGAGTGACAGAGAAAGGGACAGAGCCCAGGACGCGGGTACAGGGCACACTGAGACCGCACCCAGGTCTCAGGTGCCCTGGGACTTAGAGACAGTGCTTTTTCCCAAGTCTAATTTGAGGATCAAGTGTCTTGCTGTTTTTCTTTTCTTTCTTTTTTCTTTTTTTTTCAGTGCTGAGAATTGAACCAGGGTCTCTGCACTGAGCTACAACATTTTCCCTTTTTGTTTTTTATTTTGAGACGGGATGTTGCTACAAGCCCAGGCTGGACTCAACCTTGGGCTCCTCCTGCCTCAGCCTCCCAGAGTGCTGGGGTAACAGCTTCGGGCTGCTCTGCCTGGCTCCCTTCTGGTTCCTGGTTTGGAAATGCACTTCCTGAGCATTACCACGGTCCTTGCCCTGCCCAGGGTCAGCCTGTGTTTCCGTCTCCCTCCTGTGAGGTGAGAGGCCCAGAACCTCCCTGAGGAAACTGGAAAATGTTCTCCTCTGCCCTTGGCCCGGGAGTGACCTGCTGTCCAGTCCTGGAAACACGCATCTGCAGATCCGGGCAGACAGCACAGCTCAGGGTCACTGCACCGGTCAGAGGGGCTGGGGTGGGCGCAGTTTGAAATTCACTGCTGATGTCCGGCCGTGTGGAGCGGGTCCTGGGCACAGACAGTGCGCTTCAAGAGTCTTAGGGTATGAGTGGTCGGGGGAGAGGAGGCGTCCTGGTCTCCGCTGAGCCTGGCAGAGAAGAGCTGTGCAGCTGCCGCCTCCTGGAAGCCCCCTGGGATTTCCCTGGGGCAACACTGCTGGACTCCCACAACCTGGTCCTCTGCAGGGTCTGGGCCTGTCCAGTAGCCATGGGAACAGGGGCAGGGACCTGGTGTTGTGTTGTGTGTTTATGCAGAAGCAGGGCCTGGAGGTTTGACCCCAGGTGGGGAGCGACATCGTCCATCAGGGCCCCAGCCTGGTCTTTTGCCCAGCTCTTCCTTGCCCCCGTCCTCCTGGAGCTCTGTCCCAGACAGTCAGAACAGAGGTGCTGCCTTCCCAGGCTGAGGTTGCTGTGTGAAAAAAACAGCAAGGGTTTGAGGGGTGCTTTAGTAATGGGACAGGTGAGAGGTGGAATTTTTCCTTTAGGGACAGTTTTCTAACCTATCAAGATATAGTTCACACAGCCCCATTGAAAAATTACACTTCAGCCTGGTGTGGTGGCACACACCTGTCATCCCAGTGCTCAGGAGGCTGAGGCAGGAGGGCCAGGCCAGCCTGGGCTGCATAGCGAGACCCTGTCACATCTGATGTTTCAGTCCATGGTCGTTTGGTTCCAAGGCAGGAACAGCATGGCGGAGGGACCGGGTGGAGGGGAGCTGCCTACCGCTTCGCAGCAGAAGGGATAGGAGGAGCTGGGGACAAGAACCGCCCTTCCAGGTCCCACCCCAGTGAGCTCCTCCAGCCAGGCCCCGCCTCCTACAGCACAGTCAGCCAGGAGTGAACCTGCCGATGAGCACAGCAGCCCGTGGTCCAGTCACATCACGCACAGGACACGTTTGGGGACATCAAGATCTAAACTAACACCGCCAGGAGGAAATCCCATCGCCATTAGCAGCCTCTCCTCAGTCGCTGTTGTCCCCTGCCAGGAAGCCTCAGGATTTGCCCATTTGACCATGAGGGCGAAGGAAACACAGATCATGTCTTCTGTGTGACCCAGGTTGAGCATAAGGTGATGCAGCTCTGCCGGGTCACAGGCATATCCATACCTTTTGCTTTTATATGACTGTGTACTATTCCCTTGAATGAGTGGCCTCTTGGGGTTTATTTATCTGTGACAAGCATTGGGGCTGCTTCTGCCTTGGGTTATTATGGGATATGGTGCTAGGAGCACGTGGTGTGTTACTGTCATACAGCTTCCTTTCTCTTAGGTGTGTGGAGAGTGAGGTTTTAACTTTGGGGGTCAGAGGAAGCTGCGGAAAGGTAACTGTTAGCAGAGAAATGAGGGCGCTAGCCCCTGGAGGCACAAGAAGGAACAACAGGTGCTGCTTTTCTCCCAGAAGGCTGGAAAGTGAAAGCCTGATCTCTCAGCCAGGGGAAGCCAGAGAGTTTCGGTCATGAGGTGTTAGTTCAAGGCTGAGGGCAAGGGCTTCCCTTTCTAAATAAAGAGCCCAACTCCCAAGGCAGGCTTTTGACTCATCCCTGTTCTTCCTGCCTGGAAAGCCTACGGGACCTCAGGAAATAGGGCAGCCCTCTTGTGACCATGAGGCTGCACTCAACAAGCTCAGAACAATGAAGCCAAAGACTAGGTCCTCGATGGGCTCCTGAATCGTTGCCTGAGCCCTAGATCTCAAGCCCCTGCTTTTTCATTTTGTGCCACAAAGAAAGCCCCTTCCTGTTTAGGCCAGGTTGTGTGTTGTTTGTAGTGAATAGATTGTCAGGTCCAGTCTGGATCATTCCCAAGTCTCCTGTGTAGACAGACCATGGCTGGTCAGACGTGCACGGGCAGGTCCTGCTGCTTCCTGTCCTCCACCCCAGCCTGTGGCCACTGAGGTGGTCAGCGGGGGCGGGCTCTGTCTGCAGCAGGCTCCATATGTTTTTTCACCCTCTGAGCCCTTCTGCTGGGCGCCCAGGCGTCTGTCCCCGCCGGTACCTGGCAAGCACCCACTTCCTTCAGGAAGCAAGCCGATACCAGGTGTGGTTTCGCTCACCTGCCACCCTAGCGCTCAGGAGGCTGAGGCAGGAGGATCGCTGTGAGTCTGAGGCCAGCATGGGCTACACGGTGAGACCCTGTCTCAAAAAAGAAAAGGGAGCAAACAGAAAGCGAGCATTCATCTCAAGCAGCTGATCTGCTCTTCCCAGTGTCCCCGGTGCTCCTTGTGCCCGACGTCCTTGTCCAGCACATCTCAGGCTGGCATTTTGTGAAAAATAGGTCTTTTGTCCCTGTAGGCAAAGCTCTGGAGTGCAGGGACCAACCATGTCCCGTGGTCTCTGTCCCACTTTGGGCCCCGCCTCAGGTCTGATGAGGTGCTGCTCAGCCCCGCAGTCCCTTGTCCAGGACCCAGTGAGAGCATTAGGCCATGTCCTCCGAGGACTCGGACTCGGAGGTGACAGCATCCCCCGGTGCCAGGCGGTTGCTGGTGGAGCTCTCTGCCGCATTCTTAGAAAGGCGAACCTGGAGGAGTGGGTTCTGTAAAAGCCAATTAGAGGGAATTAAATGCAAACACCAGTCTGTTGTAATGTTAATCTCGAATCCCCGATCAATCGGGGTTGTGGAAATGCCAAAGTTGTTAGGGCTGTGGTTGCCATGGCAGCTGAGCTGCGCACCAGTGGCCCTGCACCCACAGCAGGCGGACGGGCAGACGGCATCATCTGTGTCTGGGGCAGCGCTGCGCCGTGCCCTGCGGGGCCTGCGGGGCTCCTCATGGTCCAGTGCAGGTCAGGAGACCCCTGAACCCCAGATCAGTTTTGTCCAGAACCCCCTGGAGGGGGCCTTGGGCATGGAGGCTCTTCCTTCAACCTCGGGTTCCTTGCTCTGGACAGCCTGCGCAGCAGTGGGAGGCGCTGTCTGTCGGCGCCTCTGGGTTTTGAGCCCCGCACAGTCTCCCCCCGCCAGCCTCGAAGTCCTGCTTGGCACAGAGGGTTTTCTTGCAGATGGGCCTGGTCATCGCCTCTTACGTGTAGCTGTTTTCAGCGTCATCCTAGAGGCCTTACAGGCAAGAAGATTGTAGTGCCGGGCATAAGGCTGAAGCAGGAGATCTCAAGCTTGAGCCCAGCCTGGGCAAGTTAGTGAGACACTGTCTCAACATAAAATTTGAAAAGGGCTGGGTCTGGGGCTCAGTGACCCGTGGTCCACCCTTAGTACTGAAGGTGGTCTGCCCACGGGCTGGGGGCCAGGGTGGTTGTGCCAGACAGGTGTGCGGTTCCGTGTCTTGGGTGCAGTTCGTGCTTCTCCACCTTCCCCAGCTCCTGCTTTGCCACTTGTCTCCTCCCTTCTTTGGGGAGCACCGCCGTTTCTGGCTCACTTGGGGCTAATTAGTGCAGAGAGGAAGTACTTGCCCCAGTCCCTCTGGGGTGTTGCAAAAGCTTAGCCACTTGTCCTTGGGGTTACCTGCCATCCTTGGGTTGTCACAGCAGATGATGGGGACCCTGCTTTCCAAACCTTGACCAGAGCTGAGCACTGTAGTACATGCATGTAATCCTACCACTCTGGGAAGCTGAGGCAGGAAGATTTGAAGTTGGAGTGCAGCCTGGGCAATTTAGCAACTTGATGTGTGACCTTGTTTCAAAATTTAAAATTTACAGAAACGGGAGGGCTGGGGATATAGTCATTGCAAAGGCCCAGGATTCAGTATGGTACTGTGATAAAAAACAAAACCGAAAGACCAAAATTAACTGGCCTCTTGGGGTGGGCATGGGCAGCGGCGCCAGCAGGGAGTTGGGGAGTGTGCTGCCGGATGCCTGGCTGCCTGGTTCCCTGGGGCCTGCACGAATGACTGCTCCCTTGGGTGGACTCTGGGCAGTGTCCGCTCCCGATCTCCGTGCCTGTGAGACCTGCTGCTCGGCTCACAGCAGATGCCCGTGACCGCAGCCTGGGCTGTGGGCCACCGAGGCCCTTCTCTCTCCTCTCTTTTGCCCTGCATCCTGCCAAGCTGGACCAGGGCCATCCAGGATGGGCAGCCCTCGCCTTCCGGCCTTTGTGCTTGGCTCAGGCCCAGGCCTCCGCTCCCCTGGGAAGCTCTTGGCTTCTAGGCGGGATGAGCTGTCCGCCTGGGTGGCCCAAGAGCAGCTGCCCCACCGACCCGGGTCTGTCATCTGAGGGTGCTTGGAATGCAGCATCTCCTTCCTCACCATGCCAGTGATCTGCCATTCACTTCTGGGTGGAGCTAGAGCAACTCTCTGGTCCTGCCCGGGGCCGGGTGTGGTAGGGCTTAACTGCAGTTCTTGCTTCAGGCTCCATGAGCCCCAAGCAAATCCCCTTGAGACTCAGTTTCCCTCCCTGTAAATCACGCTGATCTAAGGAGGCAGCTGCAAGGACGGGAGGAGGCTTCATGCACCAGACCACTCCTTTCATCCTAGTGCCTTGTTTTCCTTAACATTGGGGATCAATGCTGGGGGTATAGCTCAGTGGAATAAGCGCTTGCCTAGCAAGTGCAGGGTCCTGAGTTCGACCCCCAGTGCCGCAAAAAAAAAAAAATTTTCTTTCGGGCTGGAGGTACAGCTCAGTGGGGTAAGTGCTTGCCGCTAAGCACTAAGGCCCTGAGTTCGATCCCCGGTCCCGAAAAAAAAAAAAAAAAGGAACGGATGTTTCCTTCTTTCCTTTAAATTGGGGCTGGGGATATAGCTCAGTGGAATAAGCGCTTGCCTAGCAAGCGCAGGGTCCTGAGTTCGATCCCCAGTACCGCAAAAAAAAAAAAAAAAAAAAAGAGTCACTAACATTGGGGATCAATTTGTGTTCTGATTTGATTTTTATTTTAAGCTCGGGCAGGAGCCAGTTTCCCGCAGCCATCTGCGTGTGTGCAGATTCTCACCTCCAGCCAGGACTTCATTCTGGCCCACAGCCTTGCTTCTTCCAGAGGAGAATGGAGTTATTTAGAGTGGTGTTGTGGGGGGCTTAATTCCCCGGGAAGCGTTCCTGCAGATGGCGCCCGCGCTAATGACTTACTATGTCTGTCCTCGTAAGTGGGTGATTGGTCCTCCTCTCTCCCAGGCCTCTGCGATTGAGGAAGCGTGAAGGACTCGTGCTGAGGTCCTTTCTGTCTCCATGCTCTGGATGGAGTTCTGGAGCAGGGCACCCTGAGGGGATGGTGACACAGCGTGGCAGCCAGCCATGTGTCTTTGCTGTCTCCCTGGGAACTCACCACGGTAGCAGGTGACAGCTGAGGCTCCATTATACGGGGGGTACAGAGTCCCTGAGGACTAAGTGACCAGAGAGTTGCGGGGAACAGTTCCAACATGGTGGACTCTGCCCTGGGACCTGAGTGTGCGTGACGCTCAGCCCGGAGCCCTTGAGTGTCCATGTGATAGGAAGCTGGACTGTCAGCTTGGTTGGCTTGGGAGGCACCCAGGAAGCAGTAAAGCCCAGCCCTGAGTGTGTCTGGGCGGTCATGGAGGGTGCCGTTGGGAGTCTGTGTCTGTTCTCTCTCCTTTCTCTCTTGCCCTGGACCCCTGCCCTGCTTCCGGCCACCATGGATTTAGCGTCTTTGCTCCCCCTTCTGCCCTGATGCTCCTGCCTTGGAGCTGCTGGCCATGGGCTGAATCCCCTGCAGCCATGAGCCAAATGACCTTCTCTTGCTCTAGGCTGTGGATGCAGGTGCTTGGTCCCAGCAGTGACAAACTGGGCCGGCCAAGATGGCAGCAGGGTGAGCTGCTCCCTCCACTCAGCCGTGGACACCCACCTTCTCTAATGCTCACAACTTCCACCACGGACTGGAACCTACATGGCCTCCATCTTACAGACGCAGGTGCTGGGCATCTCAGCCTCATCATCCTGATAACCACGGCCTCTTGGAGGTGCTTTCCTCCATGTATCTGGTTCTGTCTTCTCGGCTCTGCTTCTCCACAGATCCCTGGCCCAGGCCTCAGACTTGGGTTGATCTGTACAGGGACACCTCTGCCCTGGAGGTTTGGGCTCCCGGGGTTGTTGGAAAGCTGATTAGCATGGAGCTTCCTGCCCGCCTCACACCTCTGTGACACAGATCTGTGAGAGAAGGGCGCCTTGGGAGGCCTGGAAGCTGAGACCCCTGCTGCAGTCCAGGGCGCCTGCTGGCCCCGCAGTCCGCAGGGAAACCCCAGAGCCATCCAGGTCCTGAGCCTGTGGCTGTGCTGCGTACTTGGTGCCTGTTTTTCTGTGCATGGCAGATCAGGGGCCTGGAGAAGGGGGTGTCCCGGTGACCCCTGTGTCAGCCAGACCCGGGCAAAGGGAGCGTGGTGTGGAGACACATTCAGCAGAGAGGGAAGCATTCAGCAGCCCCTTTCCCTGACCAGCATCCCCCTTCCCACCCGTGCCCTGCAACCACTGCAGCAGGTGTGTGAAGGCTTCCTGCTGCGTGCACCTGGCCCGTGCCCCTTGGGGTGGCTCAGCCTTGCTTTGTGGCACTTTCCTCAGTGGAAGGCCAGCATGTGGGGTGCAGGCCATACCCCCTCCGAGCAGGGCGAGGGCCCAGAGTCTGGGTCCATGAGCCCATGCTCTTGTTACAGCTGCACGCAGGGCTCTCAGTCTGCAGGACACTTCCTGTTGTTTCCATCCCAGTGCTTTTGATTTTCTTTTCTCCTTCTGGTTTGTTGAGACAGGGTCTTGCTGTGGGGCCCAGGCAGGCCTCAGACTCACTCTGCCGGGCTCTGGCCTGCCCCTTGCGTCCCTCGCAGTGCCCTTAGCTGGCTGCTCTGCGATGGCTGTCCCGGCCTGCTCTGCTGTGTCCCGTCCTCCTGGTCCTCTTCTGTCTCCAGGGACAGGGTTCGGGTCCTCTGACCCTGGGGACCCTGGGAAGTCCAGCTGCAGGTGGAAGGTGCAGTGGGGCTTTGGAGCCTTGGGTTGGGTACGACACCCCCTGGGGCCACAGGGTGGCGTGACCCCGTGCCCTTCCAGTGTCCCCGGCCCGCTGTCGCCTTGTCTCTCCCTTTCAGCCCTCGGCCTGACCTCCCATTCTGCTGCCCTGGCCCTGATTTCCCGAGCTCTCTCCTCCTCCTCATTTTCCCTGATTTCCTAGGCATTGGCTCTTTCATTCCATGGAAACTTCCCTGGAGCAGAACTGTATTCTCTGGCTTGTTTCTTTTTTATTTTCTTTTTTGTTTATTGCAGCACTGGGGATGGAACCCAGGCCTTCACATTGAGCTGCATCTTCAGCCCTTTTTATTCTTTACTTTGAGACAGGCTAAGGGTATCACTGAAGATGCCCAGCCTGGGCTGGAACTTGCATCCTCCGGCCTCAGCCACTGTCCACATTGCTCCTCTCTCTCTTTTTTTTTTTTTTTTTTGGTTTGATTTTCTTGAGACAGAGTCTTGCTGTGTAATCCCAGCTGACCTTGAACTGGTAGTGATTCTCCTGCCTCAGCCCTCTGAGTGCTAAGATTATAGGCGTGGGCCACCACGTCCAGCTCTTGCTTGGATTCTGAGGTTTGTCTGTCCTGTAACCATCCACGTAAGATGTCCCTGAAGTCTGACACAGTCACGTAGAGCCAGTGTCCCAAGAATATCCTGAGTCTGGGAAGGACTAACAGTATCATTTGTGTCCAGACTTTGCAAACAGCTGGGCATGCATGCAACATTGTGTCTGCTTTAGCAGGGAAATGTTCACCACCTCCCACTGCTCCATCCCTCCCTGCCCAGTGGCCCCAAGGGAGTGGAGGTCACATCCTTACTCCCCGGTGCATGGAGACAGCGGAGTTTGGGGGGCAAGTGCTTCTTTGCTATTCCACGCTAGGACAGTGAGGCTCAGAGAGGTGCAGCATTGGGGAGCGCTGTCCAGCAGGCAGCGAGGAGAAACCTCAGCTCTGTTGGGTCTTGGCTCTGTCTCTGCCTGCCTCTCCCCAGGCTGTGAGCAGACCCCTCCCCCGCCCTTCCTGTGGACGCACCCTGTGGTTTGTCACACAGTGCTTAGGGAGTTCAGTCTGTATTTAGTGACACCTTGCCTTCCGTTCAGTCATTCCTAGCTCTCTCGGCTTAATCTACATTGAAGTATCCCTGATCAAGCCTGGGCACTGGGCAGGGATTTACTATTTTTAGCCAAAGTCAGGGGAGCCCTATAAATCCCGTTACCCTGAGGACTTGAAGAGGTGGGGCTGTGCCTGAGGGGCCTGACACAGGAGCAGTAGGGCACATTCGCCAGGCCTGTGTGGTGTCACTGTGTAGAGAGAGCCCTTCCCAGTCCTCCTTGCAGCCCAGGAAGTTTATGTTTGTGATCCCATGGGAAAGTTATTGGAATCCTATCGAGTTAATTCCAATCCACCACTTCCAGTGCGACCCATGGAGAAAATAAAGACACCAAGGCACATTTGTAGTTATGGGGAGCCCAGGGGTCCTAGGTCCAGCTACGGTGATGGCCACCCGGAACAAAGGCCTCAACCCAGGCCGAACCTGGGTTTTTATTAATTTGTGAAGAGGGGAGTGATTTGGGGATGAGTGGCTGCGAGAGAGGTGGGAAGTACAGGAGTGCTATGAGCTGGGCTGGGTAGGAGGCCTGAGATCACCTCTGCAATACGCAGGGAGAAGGATCTGCAGAAAGTGATCAGCATCACACAACTGAGATAGTATCTATTGTTTTGGGGTTGGCGCTTTAGCTGTGATGTGTAATGTTTTGTGTACTGGGAAGTCATAGCCTCTTATGTAGAGGCTTGATCCCAGCTGGCAGCGTGGAGCAGGTTCTCCATTCTTTCTGCCTCACTCTGGCTCACACATGGGAGCTACGGGCATGGGGCAACGCTGCCCTGTCATCTTCGCTTCAAAGACTACACATCCGCGTTGACTGGACCAATCTGTATTGCGTAAAGCCAGTGGAAGAGATAAGGAAAAGCTCCAGCCAGCTCTGTAGTTATCAGTACACGGAAGTAGGGTCGGGCTCAGCCAGAATGGAGACAGTTGCTCCTCCTTCAGGGAGCGTCGCCCAGGTGGCCTCCACAGCCGTGTGACTACAAAGTGTCCGCGGGGGACAGAGTGGCGTCTGTTGGGCGGCTAAAGTCGATGTTGCCCTCACAGCTGAGTCACGTTCAGTTATGTGCTTCCTTCGCAAGCGCCTGCACAACCCCGGGTACCCATTCTCAGGGTCTTGCTGTGTGGCCCAGGCTGGCCTCAAATTCACAGTGACCCTCGTGCCTCAGTCCCTCGAGTGCTGGGATGGCAGGTGTGCACCTCCACGCCCAAAAGTCCCTGTGTTAAAAACTAAATGAAACACAGAAAAGGCAAAATCAGTGAGCAGACAGCTGGGCGCCGGGGCAAACTCGTCTTTCTGCGGCTTTGATCTCCGAGGCAGGGACATGGTCTTTGATGTCCGATCTTGTGGGGCCAGCTGAGTCACCTGTGAGGGTGTGCAATGACCCTGAGCCAGGGTTCATTATGTAACAGAGCCTGGGGCCCAGGGTCACACAGGCAGGGGGGACCAGTGTGACAGCAGGTGCCCACATCTGGTAGGTACCACGGAGCGGGCTGTGTGCCAAGTGCAGGCGGTCACTTGCGGCACCTTCATGGGACTGCGAGGGGCTTCTTGCATTTTGCTCATTCTTTGGGCCCTGAAATGGAGCCCAGGCAAGAAGCGAAGAACGGCAGCTGCTATCCCACCATCTGGCGGCTCAGCAATATTTTATAATCAAATGAGTAAGACGGCTTGTTGTACACTACATGCACACTTGCCCTCTTCCCCCGTCTCTCCCTGCCTCTTCCTCTCTGAAACACAAGGAGCCTTGTTCCCAGGAGGGAAGGCACTCGATTCTCAGCTTTTGCCACTTGCCAGCTGGGTGGCCCTGGACAGCCCTGAGATCCCCACAACCTTGATTGTGTCTTTGTGGGATGGGGGGGGGGGGAGCGGCTCTGTGTGGGCTCAAGTGAGATTAATACCAAGGGTTTCGTACAGGATGCTGTTTGCTGTCTGTACCAGAAAGACTTTAGAAGCCAGGCGTGGTGACAGTTGCCTGTTGTCCCAGACTTGGGAGGCTGAGAAAGGGGGATTTGCATTGAGTTCAAGGCCAGCCTGGGCTACATAGCAAGACCCTGTCTCAGACAACAACAGTAAAACCACACAGACAGAAAGAGACTTCTCTGTGCTCTTTAGCTTTCCCAAATGTAAATGGGATGCCTGTATGTTCACCATACGGTATGTAGAAAATATGGAGGAGCTGGAGAAGAGATTCATCATTTATGGTGGTGCCTTGGTTCACGCACTTAATTCTTCCCACATTTATGGTCACAAACCGAATTGGCTGAGAACCAAATCAAATTTCCCTATCATAAGGTTAGCATTGAACCTAACCACTGAATTTGATGAGATTCTCATCCAATGTGGTAGAAAGAATTGAGTTCACGAAGCGAGGCACCACCGTATATCCCCCCCGCCCATACCAAAGGGGCAGCCACTCCAAACGTTCTGCTGGATTTTGGAAGATTTCCTGAGTAGGCCGAGTGCGCAGATGGTCTGTGTATCCAAAGCCGAAGGATAATTGTGGAACTAAATGGGAGTGAGCGTGTCTAAGTGTGCAGTGTGTGTATGTGTGTGTGGGGGACACACGTGTGGTGATTTGGGCTCCCGAGCTTTTCCGGGCTTGCAGGACCAGCGGCCCCAGGCCTGGCTCCATTTGACCCCTTCTTCAGTCAGAGGACAAGAAGGAGGAGGACGAGGGGCAGGAGACGGGACCCTGGACGTGGTACCTGGCAACCATCCTCAGGGTGGATGTCACCTTGCAGGGCACGGCTTTGTCAGAGGCTCAGGTAGAAGCAAAGCCTTGCTCCAGAGCCATTGGACACCGAGGTGCAGGATCCTCTTGCCGGCGGCTGGCTTGGGGCCCCGGGCTCGCAGGAGTGTAGGACATGTAATGCTTGAAACCCCATGCTTGGGCACAGGTGTGGGCCAAGGTGGGATGGGCAGGAGCTGGCCTGTGGTGGCCCTACCACCGCCCTGCTGCCTGAGGGCTGCAGGCTCTTGGGCCAGTGGCCATTGCTGTTTCTCCTCCAGACCCTGGGTCCTTCTCCACCCCTGATTTCCTGGTGGGCTCTTTCGTTTTTTTGCTGTTGTTTTGCAGTGCTGGGGAGTGAACTCACTGAGCATCATCCCCAGCCCTTTTTACTGCTTTGTTTTTATTTGGGACAGGGTCTTATTTGCCTAGACTGAGCTTGAACATGCCATCCTCCTGCCTCAGCCTCCCAGAGTGCTGGGATGATAGGTATGCACCACCACACCTGACCACTCTCCAGGTTGAAACACATCTATGCTGTTGCCTTTTTTGGTGGCACTCAGACTTTTCATTCCACCTCTGGAGGGTCCCTGAAGGCTTCTTTTTTGCACTTGGTGCCCTGTGGAGCGGGCAGGGAGTGTGAGTCGTGGTGACCTCACAGCAGCCGCAAGCCCCTCATTTCTGTCCTCTGAGACTCAGGGTGGGAGTGGCGGATCCCAGACAAACCTGGGGGAAGCGTGAGAGCGCGGTGGCAGCATAAGGAGCCGCGGAGCCGCAGCCGGCCTGGCCACATGCTTGAGCCCTGGCTGTGTCTGTCCTGCCGTTTGCATGCCGCCTGCTTGGCTCCCTGACACGGGGTTCTTTCTTGGCGTCTGTACACCGCTGGCCACGGTGATGGCGTTTCAGAATCTTACCCGCATCTGGGCAGCAGTGGATGTGAGCGCTTGAAAGCATTCAATCACATTTCTTCCCCACATAAAAGAATCCAGACTCTGTAGCATGTTTGGGAAATTCTAAACGGCAGGAGGATCACCTGGAGGTCGGGCCAGCCTGGGCAGCATAGAGAGACCCTATCTCAGAAAAACGGAACAAAACCAACCTAAACTCCCAGCAGCTAAGGTACTGCATGGCAAAAGGCTGAAGGCTTTTTCCCTAAAACCAGGAGTGAGATAAGGGCGTCGTTTCTCATGGCTCCAGCCAAAGCAATTAAACAGGAAAAAGAAATAAAATGTTTCTATGGGACTTAAATAAGACTACCTCTGTTTGCAGATGACAGGATCTTGTAGAATCTATTTAAAAGAAAAAGACCTGGATTGAGCTCATCAGGGGAGTGAACAAGGGTGTTGGACCTACGACCAGCATAGAGCAGTGTGTTGTCTTGGACCATATGAGAGTGGAAATTACTCTATCACTGAAGGACAAAACACTTGGGAATCCATTTGACAAAAGAAGTGTGAGACTGGTGCTCTGAACACTTTTAAAAATATTTTTGGGCCAGGGATATAGCTCAGTGGCATAAAGCGCAAGGTCCTGAGTTTGATTTCTGGTACCAAAAAAAAAAAAATTTTTTTTGGAAGAAGTCAAAGATGTAGGTAAATATAAATAGAAAGATAGCTGAGTATGGTGGTGCACGCCTGTAATCCTAGCACTCGAGAGAGGCTGAGGCAGGAGGATCACTGCAAGTTCAAGACCAGCCTGGGCTACAGAGTGAGCTCAAGGCCAGCCTGAACTGCATAGTGAGACCCTGTCTTAAAAAGGCCAAAAAAAAAAGATAGCCCCTGGTCATGGATCAGAGACCTGCTGTTGTTATGACACCACAGCTCCCAAATTAATCTTCAAATTCAATGAGCCCTGGCAATATTCCAGCTGGCTTCTTGTTTTTGGTTTGTTTATTTGTTTGGAGACAGGGTCTCACTATGCAGTTCAGCCTGGCCTCAGACCTGCAGCGATCCTTGTGCCTTCATCTCCTCAGTGGTAGGATTATAGGGGTGAGCCACCACGCCCATCCGCCACCCAGCTTCTTGGCAGAAATTGATGAGCTGATTGTAAAATCATACAGAAGAGCAGTGGCAGAGCTCAGTGTGTGGAGCGCTTGCCTGGCCTGGGGGAGGTGCTGGGTTCCATCCCTAGAACTAAGAAAATAAAAGTAAAAGTCAGTAAAGTGAAATTCATGTGCAAACTTGGGGCCCTGAACAACCAGCACACTCTTGAAAAGAAGAACTTAAATGCGGGAACTCACACTTCCTGATTTCAAAACTTACTATAAAGCAACAGTAATGAAGATAGTATAATAGTGACAGAAGGATAAACAGACGTGCAGGTCTGTGAAATGAAATGGATTGTTCAGAAATAAACCTTCACGCTGGGTGTAATTCTAGCACTCAGAAGGCTGAGGCAGGAGGATTACTGTGAGTTCCAGGCCAGCCTACACTACATAGTAAGAGCCTGTCTCAAAATCTTTAAAAAGGGCTGTAGCTCAGTGGTAAAGCACTTGCCTAGTATGTCCAAGGCCTTGGGTTCCATACCTAGTGCTATCAAAAAACCAAACCAAACCAAAAAAAGAGCCCACAGAATAGAAGATATTTGCAAAATAAGCGTACTTCCTCTACTTGAATCTACGATATGTAAAGAAGTCTTGCAACTCAATGACAGGACAACTCATATACAGTGTAGGCAAAGGACTTTCTCCGGAGAAGCCACTGACAGGCACATGAGGATGGACAATGACCCTGAGCACTGTTAGTCACCACGTGTCCACGCCGTTCATACCTGCCAGGACTGCGCGAGTGGTCAGCAGAGGGATGCAAGTGCAGACAGGTGCAGGGAAACTGAAGCCTCGTCCAGTGCCGGAGAGATGAAAACGGCTGCTTTGGACACGCCTGCCAGTTGCCCAACAGTTTATACATAGGGCCACCGTGTGGCCTAGATTGCACTCTGGGGCAGATCCTTCCAAGGATGAAAACTTGTGCTTATGTAGCATTATGTGTGGTACCCCAAAACAGAAAGGGCAGGAGCATGGAGAGCTGAGGCATGGACAGAGAACGCAGTCTTTTGCACAGTGGGGCTGTATTTGGCAGTAGAAGAAATGAAGGACTTGAGATTTTCTGTCTCTCTTGTTTTTTTGATACAGTATGTAGTTTAGGCTTCCTTGAATTCACTGTGTAGCCAAGGCTGGCCTTGAACTTCTGGAGACCCTCCTGCCTCAGCCTCCCAGAGTGCTGGGAAGACAAGTGTGCACCTCCATGCCTGGCTGGGTCCTACACTTTGAAGTGTGTGAATTGTTGACATGTAAATTATATCTCAATGAGACATTATTTAAAAACCCCCAAAATTTAAACACCAGGAGTACTGCTCACTGCCCATGTCCCCAGGCTATGCCTTCCTTCTAGTCCCTCATCACACTGCCTAGGGTGCAGAGCTCACCTTCAGAGGTTGAGGCAGGAGGATCATGAGTTGAAGCCCAGTCTGGGCATCATAACAACTTAACACTGTGGTCCTGAGTCCAAAGAAAAAGTAAAAAGGGCTGGGGATGCAGCTCAGCTCTAAGCCTGGCTTCCATCCCCAGGGTGCCTGGGGCTGCAGAGCAAAGCAACAACAGGCGCCTCTCGAGCAGCCGGGACTGGCGCTCTGGTCTTTAGTCCTGCTGTCCCCAATGGCTGCCCCCAAGGGAGCTCTAGGCTGTCGCTGAGCACACCCTGCCCCGCGTCCCAAAGTGGCTGTACACCCCTGGAGGCGGAGCAGGCCAGGGCAGGCAGCCCCTGGGCCTCTGGGATCCAGGTCACTGGTCGCGCTGCCCTCAGCCCAGCGCCAGGCTAGACCCCAGGGAGGCGAGGGAGGGAGCCAGGCCTGGTGCCACCCTGGAGGAGGAGCCGGTGTAGCCTTCGGTCCGCCTGCCTTCCGACCAGATGCTCAAGCCTCCAGTCCTCTGGACTCTGCAGCAGACGGAAAGGAGCCCTGTGGTCCTTCTTGCCAACTGCTAAACCCTTTATAAAAAGCTGAGTATGGTTCCTGACATTGAAAAAATCAGAGCTGGGCCTCTGTCAGCCCACACTCTGGGAGGCTGAGGCAGGAGGATAGCAAGGGCTAGGGATGCAGCTCAGCTTGAAGCCCAGCTTGAAGCTCATGACCAACGTGGGCAACTTAACATTTTAGGGAGACCCTGTCTGAAAAAAAAAACACACAGGAAAGGACTGAGGATGTAGCTCCGAGCAAAGCCCTGGGTTCCATCCCTGGTGCCTTAAAAAAAGTGAGAACAAGTTCAACACTGAGTAAGTACTCGGCTCTCTGAGATCTGCATGGTCACCTCTGTGAGAAGGGTGGGCAGAGTCTGGGTGACCAGGTGGAGCTGGGGCAGCACTGATGTCCCAGGTGGTGGCAAGCAAGAAGGATGGTCTCAAGCTTTGCTATTGCTGTGAGATGACCTTGGGGGGCGTTGACTCACCTTTCTGAACCTCAGCTTTCACATCTGTCAAATGGGAGAATCTGTGTCGTGCCCCACCAGCCTTTGAGGAACCAGTGAGGGTCTGCGCAAGTGTGCAGGCTCAGGGCCTTGTGCATTCAGAACCCCACAGGCAGGAGCAAGTACCCTTGGGACCTCTTGGCTTTGTACTTTCAGTAGGCTCTTCTATAAAAGAATTCCTCTCCAAGCTCAGAACCCCCTCCCCGCACCCTCTGACCCCTGCTGTGAGGACTGACTGCTCCTCCCTGTTCTAGACAGTGGGATGGAAATGATCAAGTTTCAAGGAGGCTTAGCGTCTGAGACAGTTTCCTTTTTCATCTGTTTATTGTAGAAAGTTTCAGACATACCAAGATACAACAAAAAATTTAAGATGCTGGGCATGGTGGTGTGTACCTGGAGTTCCTGCAATCAGGAGGCTGAGGCAGGAGGATTGCCTTGAGTTTGAAGCCAGCCTGGGCTACAAAGGGAGACCCTGTCCCAAAAAATAAAACCAAACCAAACAACAAAATAAAAATTGTAAAATGAAGGATGACAGAAGTGAAGGTGATGGCAGACGTGACCTGATGCTTGGACCTGGCTCTGAAGGGGACAGGACTGCTGCTTCTGGACACCCAGCAGGGGCGATGGAGCCACATGAGTGTGATCCACAGCTCCCCTCCGATCAGACCCCGGCTCTGAAGCACATCCGACCCTCTGCTTCCCTCTAGGACTAAAGTTATTGGCGCTACTGCAGCGTTGACGCATGCGCCATTGTCACGTCTACACTGCGCATGAGCAGAGTCGATCAGCCCCTGGGGCACAGACCGAGGCTGCAGGGTCCCGATTGTTGGCACGCTGGCTTTTTCTGGAAAGTCCGCCGATCCCTGGTTTGGAACGTGGAGAGACGTTTGAGATGGTTTTGTAAGCGCCCGTCCATCAGGTTTGCATTCCTCCAGTGACGGGGAACTCACCCTATCCCCGGCATTTCACCACCCTGCTGCTGCGTTGCGCAATCTCTCCTCCCTAGCTCGGGATCTCACTTCCACCCCGCGGGCTCGACCCTTCAGGCCCGATCCCCTCCCCCTGTGTTCTACAGATGCCTTCCCAGGATCGCAGGTGAGAGGTCTGCTGGGATCCCCGGGGCCGCCCTGTCCCTTCGCTCTAGAATAGGTCACTGCTTGCTTTGGGGCAGAAGCCTCGGCTGCCCTGGCCAAGCGAAGGCCGGGGTAGGGTCCATTGCCTCCCACATTCCCTTGCCAAGGTGCCTCTTGGGGACTCGGCTATCCTGTTACAGTGTGGGAAACTGAGGCGTCAGCCCAGACCTCAGGGCCAGGACTCAGCCTGGTCTGTGGGCCGTGAACCTCACATTCTTCCCATTGACCCAGGCTGCAAGGTGGGACAGGAAGGTCAGCTCCTCAGAAATTCTCTACTGGGTGTGGTGGCGCACAGTTAGGATGGAGTTACTTGTGAGCTGAAGCAGGAGGATTGCAAGTTCCAGCCCAGCCCGGGCAATTTAGCAACTTAGTGAAACCCTGTCTCAAAAACTAAGAAGGATCAGGCTTAGTGGCACACGCCTGTAATCCCAGCCCTCCGGAGGCTGAGGCAGGAGGATTGTTGCCAGTTCCAGACCAGCCTGGGCTACAAAGTGAGCTCAAGGCCAGCCTGAACTGCATAGTGAGACCCTGTCTTGA
>PVLD010016377.1:0-45189 GCA_004027595.1 Dinomys branickii | reverse complement strand
ATGGCAGTTTGTATACACCCCTGTATGTCATAGTATAGTCTGAGGCAGCTATATCTCTTCCCAAGGTGAGAGTCCAAGGATATAGATAAACCCAGGAGTACAGTTATAATCACAGGGAAGATGACTGATTGAGTGGTAGGGCAACAGAGATGAGGGAGGAGAAAAAACGAACTGATCAAAAGGGCCATCATCTGTGTAAACTGAGTAACAAAGATGAAGGTAACATTATGTAGGACAGCATCCAGAGCTAATTCCCTTCTATGTTCTCTATAATTCTGTATTTCCTCAGTCGTTTTTGTACTAGCAGAAATGAAGATAACTTTATATTATACAGCATCCCGTGCAAATTCCCCACTATCTTATCTATAATTTGGTATTTCCTTTAATGTTTTTGTGTTAACTAATGTGAAGATAACTATGTAATACAACATCCAGTTCTAATTCCCTACTATATTCTGTATAACTTTGTATTTTCTGTATTGTTTATGGCTTTTCTGGTTCATATGTCTCCATTCTTTTGTCTTTAAAATAAAATTTAAAAAAATAATAAAAAAAAAAGAAAAAATCGCACACTTTTATCTCAAATGAATCAACATGAAAGAAACGGAAATATTTTCATTGTCTGAGACAGGCAATGTACTTCATCCAAGATCACAAATAACCTGAATTCTGAATACTGCTCACATTCCTCACCAGGAACACGAGAATGAATGCTGAAAAGCAGCAGCACCCTCGCTTCCTTACGATGAGGCATGGTCTCAAAAGTATTTAAAACAGCAACCTCTCTATAGAACATCCCCAACTCATACTTCGAAAGCCTCCCTCTTCTGCTCATTCATTTCGGGTAAGTTCTGCCATTGAGTTGGATGACAGGTCATCTTGAAGATCAGCCTAATTGGTTTGAGAGATAACCAGGATATTAGTAAAGCATAAGTCTGGGTGAATGCACAAACCTCCAAACCATCTGCAAATGAGATTCCTTTTTCCCATCATGCTGCAGTTTCTTACAGACAGCAGCCCTTCTAGAGCTGTTCTACACACACAGGCCAAAACAAGGATGATCTGCAGCCCAGGATGCACCAAGAAGCAGTTCATTGCCATACATCTGGTTTTCAACATGGGTATCTTCTTAAAGTCACTGGCCTTACAATCCTATTGTTAAGCCCAAGTTATTAACCTATTTCAAACTAACTTTCAGTTGAATGAGACAAAGATTCTCAACACACATCTTTAAGGAAGAAGTGCCATTGCTTTGCTTGAGTTTACATATGAAATAGAACATATTGGTGAGGTATTATTTGTCATTAGAAAGCAGAACTGGGGATTACAGCACAGGAGTATAGTGCTTGCCTAGCACGCATGAAGCCCTGGATTCAACACTCATACTCAAATTTAAAAAGCCAAAAAACTTATTTTCCTATCTCAAAATGTACAGATCAAATAATCAAGTGTGAATTATCCACTTTTTCCTATGCACTGTTTCTTTCACCATTCTAGTTGAACCTTGAAACAAGACGCTATGCCTAGGAATTTACATGTTTTGTTTACCTTCTGAAAATAATCTCTTGACTCCCACACAGGACTCTGACCCATCTAGTCCTGTCTTTCAAAAATCCTTCACATTTCAGAACTAACTCTTCTTTTCAAAAAGTATAACTGCCCTAACGTTAAATGCTCCTGAGGTTTGATCTCTTCCTTCAATTTAAGTTGCCCATGTGAAGCTCTCTCACAAGACATATGGTGACAATTTAGGTGCACTAGTGACTTTATTTTGACTTTTCTTCATGGCCTGTTAAGGCACAGAATCTAGGAAAACAGATGTAGGATATGAAATTATTGAGACATAGTCTAGAGACTATGATCCAAGAACAAAGATTCTTGAGATCTCTCAAGTGAAAATACTGTGTTTTGTATGCTAATAATATGATTCAAGGCTGGATAACCCTGGTAGCTGCTGGTTGGCATATACCTGGCATGCAGAAAGACAAAGAAATGTTTCAAAGGTGAAATTTTAAAAGCAATTTTCTTCAGAGTTATCAATTATCTTAAAATATTGAGTCTCCTACTTGATCTATGAAAAAGGAAAAAAACTGACAAGAAGTTAAAGACAAAGAGCTAATTAAACTTGTATAAAATACAGACTTCTGGGAAGATGACCGGGTAAGCAGCAGAGAAAGAACCTCCCTGAGGATCGCCACCCAGACATTGGATTACAGCAACATGAGAAGGACAAGAAAGAGAGAAGTGGGTCCCCTGGTCCCAGGAAGGATTTGAAGTGAGGGTTGAGGCCATCAGAAAGAGCAAACCAGACCCCTCCCGGAGAAACGACTCGGGCAGTAGTCATGGCACAGTCAGAGGAAGAGGAGGAGGAGAGGAAGAAGTCACCACTCTATGCACACCCTTGGCCCGCTCCCTCTTTCCTGTGCTCACAGCTTCAGTTTCGGAGACCCATGCTCTCAGGGGCCTCCTGACTTGACCAGAGGAGAGCAAGGATCTGAGGGCTGGGCCAAAACTGGAACAGAGGGGACACAGCCGAGAGAGGGGGCAGTGGTGGTCAGGAAGCGCTGTAGAGACGCAGCTTCGGAGTGCTGACTCCAAGGGCAGAGCACGCAGCAGCAGAGTGACCCCAGCCTCTTCCACCAGCCATGCCAGCCACGTCACGCACAGATCTGCCCTGGGCCAGCCCTGCCCTGCCCTGCCCTGTGCACCTCGCCCGTCACAGCCGCCCTCTCCTCACCCTCCACTCAGTCCCTCAGTGCATCCAGTGGCTGAGGCTCCACAGCTCCTCCCACTTCAGATTGGCACTGCCGCGGGCTGCACAGAGCCACCACAGGCTGCACGGTGCCACTATGGGTCCTGCGGCCCGGCCCCACCCTGGGACTGTGCTCCCTCGGCTGCCTCCCCAGGCGCTGGTCCCCCAAGATCCCCAGCGCATGACCCAGAAGAGGAGCAACAGCCACGGGTCAGTGAGAGCAGCCAGGTCAACAACGAGATGGAGGCCTGAAGCTTGCTACTACTATGAGCACCAAGAGGGACTTCATACCACTTGCAAATATGCACCTTGTATCAACCCATAGAGACAACATATACAAAAAGCAGCAGTCCCAGAGATCAAGAGATGACAACATACTCTACAGAGAAGACCCGAGAAACTCCTCTAATTGTCTCCTAAAAGTAATAACTAAACTTAGCACTGGACTCCCTCAGGGAGCACAGGTTGGGGAGACTTCACTACACTTGTGCCCAGCATCAAAGGATTTGAAATGAGAATTGAAACCCCCACAAAGAGTAAACAAGACTCCTTCCTAAGAAACAGCTTGGGCGGCCGCCATGGTGCAGTTAGAGGAAGAGGAGGAGGAGGAAGAGGGAGCCACCACTCCGTCCACACCCCACTCCACTCCCTCATTCCTGTGCTCACAGCTTCAGCTTTGAAAGCCCGTGATCACAGAAGCCTCCCAGCTCGGCAAGAGGAGAGCGAAATTCCGAGAACTGGGCCAAAACCAGAGCCGAGAAAGCCCAGCATGGATGGCGACCGAGTAAGCAGTAGAGAAAGACCCTCCCAGAAGATCGCCACCCAAACACTGGATTATAGCAACATAAGAATGAGAAGAGGAAGAGAGGCAGGTCCCCTGGTACCAGGAAGGATTAGAAATGAGAATCAAGGCAGGGGGCTCCCCGCAGGCTACATGAGGACCCCAGGAACCTGGACCAGGCCCCTGGGAGCACGTTGTTGGGGTGGAGACGGCCCTGAAGACTTGCCTGAGCCTATAGACGCAGACGCACTGACAGAGCCTGGCTCTTCGCTGTGTAACCCCGCCTACCCGACCACACACCTGACAGCTATGAGGGCTTGCCAAAGAGTGCTCCTCCACCTCCTGCCATAGCAATTTGCGTACACCCACGTATTATACAGCACATTTAGAAGCAGCCAAGTCTGTTCCCAGAGTAAGAGCATGAGGGAGTAAATAAACCAAAAGTGCAGTTACCAGTGGGGAAGACCACTGACAGGGTGGTAGAATGGAGGTGAAGTAGAGAAAATTGAGTAATTGAATGAGCCATCATCTATATAACTGAGTGATAGGGGCGGGGATGACATTATGTAATGCAATATCCAGTGGTGGCCCTCTACTATTTTCTCTGTAATTTGGTGTTTCCTTTATTGTTTTTGTGTGAACAAATGCAAAGACAACACTATGTAATGCAGCATCCAGTGATGGTTTCCTGCTACCTCTTCTGTAATTAGGTATTTCCTTTATTGATTTTGTTATAACAAATATGAAGATAACATTATGTTATACAGCATCCAATGCCAATTCCCTACTATCTTCTCTATAAGTTGGTATTTTCTGTGTTATTCTAGGTTCTTTTGTTTTAAAAATAAAATTTTAAAAAAAATTTTAAATCTTTAAACTATATTTTAACCAAAATTTAGGGTTGGTTAATACTGAGATACATAAACATCTTGAGGTCTCCAGACAGAATATTCAGTGTCCACGCTGTTCTTGCACCATACATTGAAGTATACACAAAAGCTAACTGTTGTCCTGAGTGCTATGATTCATTGCAGAAATTAGAACAAAAGAACAACAGGGTAAGTTGTGAGAATTTTTCTTTGGCCATGTTGGATAAAGGAAGGTGAGACAGGAACACAAATTGGACTAAACTAACACCTAAAAAAGTTCTAGTGGAATTGCACAAGCACATCTGTGAATTCACACCTTAACTTGAGATAGTGTCAGAATTCCCTGGAATTATTAGAGACAGACTGTTTCCATATCTGAAAAAGTTGTTGTAGGTATAGAAAGAATCTACAGTACACATTTGACGGCTGTGAATAAAATCACTACTATTCATCACTCCATGTGTGACACTTTACAGTGTTCATGCTTCATTCCACGTTAATTCAAAATTTAGCAACTCACCAGAGTTCAGGCTAAGCACACCACTACTCTACAACTTTGCTGGTCTCCCCCAAACCTGTGTTCTTCAGATTGTATTCTCTCAGCAGCTAGGAAAACTCTATACAATCATATATATGGCCCTGAAGTCATATTAACTGCATTGCCACAGACACCTGCTAAATTTTTCTCAGCATGTATGTAAACTGATGGGAAATTTTTTTATTATGTACCAATGACTCTTGTAGGTATAAAATCAAATGAGTTCATAAAGATTACCTGCAAAGGGCTGGGGATATAGCTCAGTGGAATAAGCGCCTGCCTAGCAAGCGCAGGGTCCTGAGTTTGATCCCCGGTACCGCCAAAAAAAAAAAAAAAAAAAAGATTACCTGCAAGATTATGTAGATGTTTTATATAGCACCATATCCAAAAATATAAATTACCTCTGAAAATTAAGATAATGTAATATTATACAAATCCCATCTAAATATATTACAAACATTTGTTTTTCATATTGTATTTTCTTATCTTTTAAGCTCTTGAGTTTTCTCATTATTTCTCAGTTTTCTCATTACTTCCCAGTTTTCTCTTTACTTCCCAGAACTTCCTAGGGCAGCCAGTGAAGACAAGGCTTATGAGACACACCACTCCTGGTGAGTGCACCATGATTCAGCATTCCAGACCAATAGCAGTAATGGCCACAGACTGCCCATAAGGACACATGATAAATAAAGGAACAAAAATACTCCAGCACATTGAACAGCACCCTACAGGAATCCAGTTCTGTATCTGAAGACACAAGTGTGCCTTTTGTCCCATTTTAGCTGTGCAAAGTGAGAATGTATTACATTTACCTATCAGGTGATTCACCAAGAACTACTAATTCATGTACATTTGGAGCTCATGTGGTCATTATCAAGATAAAAGTACCTAGCACACATTATGTCCTGTACATAGGAACTGCATACTTTCTAAATGTAGGATAGTAGAGCATAGATACAGGCTTGGAACTTAAAGTGCTTGCAGCAGGAAAAATTCCAATGTAGAAAGTTAGATGATGATCAAAGTTAAGGCAATTAGAAGGATTCCATTATCAACATAAATTAACACTAGAAATGGAAATGTTTTCCCTTCAGTCTTGCACATGCTTGGCGTCTTGAGTTCTAACTGCTTAGAGCTGTATCTTTTCATTTAAAATTTCAATCCTATCCCCTTTTCCTGGTGATGTAATCCAAATAATGTGATCAGAGTGGGACAGCTCTTTATAATAATAAAAACATGAAAACAAAGCAAAGAAAAAAAAACCTGCAAAGTATTTTTCCCCTTTTCCAAACAATTATTATACAGTTCTCTTAATTTGGTTGCTCAGGATAAATGATTAATAAGCATTCAAAACAAGAAACAACCTGATGAGTGTCATGTTCAACAAAGGACTATAGGAAGAGTTGAAGGAATGACTCTACAGATTCTACCTGACTTTGAAAGGGGAAATATCTTCATCAACCCAAAGGTAATTAAAGATAAAATGTACTAAAAAGGCACAGAATATGAGCAAACACTATAGCTAAGCCTTGGATCCTTTAAACTTGGTCAACCCACATGTCTTGATGTTCATTTTGGGAAACTTTTATGCAACTCAAAGCTAATCTGATTATAAAACACTAAATATCTCATGTGTGTTACTGAACAGAGTACAATGTAAATAACCGGTTGTTCACAGTTGCTGTCCTGTTTCTGCCCGTGTATCACTGGTGTGAAAAATGAGCCAATATCAAAATTAAGATTTTCACTAAATAATTTTTAACTTTCTCTTTATTACCAGAGTCTTAACTCAGCTTCATGAACATTAGACAAGTTACTTTAGAGTTGAGGTACACCCCCAAAATATTGAAAAAGCGTCTTGCTCAACTATACAGCTTTTTTTTTTGGTGGTGGTACTGGGGATTAGAACTCAGGACCTTGAGCTTACCAGGCAGGCGCTTACGCCACTGAGCTAAATCCCCAGCCCTAGCTATACAGCCTCGTACTGCTATTTTCATTCTCTTGTCTAAAGTTTCCCAAGTAGCTGGCATTAAAGGTGTGCACTACCATGCCTCAATGATGTTTATTTTACCCCACACTGAAGTCTTGGTAAAACATGTTGATTTAAAAACCTCAGTCTTAAACTAGCAAGGTGACACATGTCTGTGTTCCCAACAGTCAAGGAGGTGTAAACTATAAAAATGTCTCCCAAGCCCAGGCAACTTAATAAGATCTACACTCAAAAAGTAAAGTAAAACATAAACTTGGGGGAATGCAGCATAGAGTCAAATTCCTGAGTTCACCGCCCCCCTGTACAATAAAAACAATCAAAGACACCTTGAAATCTTTTGTATCCAAGAGAAACCCCTTCTCACTATAAACCAGTGAGATTGTCTGCCCTATTTTTAAACTTACATCAAGACCAGTTTCCTAATTTCTAATTTGGCCTCAAAAATGATTAGTTGAGCTGATCAGCAGGTACAGGAGAAATATTCATCTGTTACCAAATTCTCCTCCTTTCTTTAGGCCTGTGACCTTGGACCTAATCTCAGAACATGCCAGCAGAGAATCCTTCATTTATTATCACACTAAGAACAACCTGACTTCTGGAGAGATTTTCTGCTGTACTGCCGATTTTGGTCACCCTCCCAAATCGCATGCTCTCTCATTTCTGTCTCACTCCCAGTTGCTCTTGCTGGTTTAATAAATCCTTTTATTCTATTCATTCAAGCGCTCACTGACCTTAACTATGGGAATTTACGCCTACATCAGTGCTTTTCTTTTTGTCCTTTTAAGACAAGCTTACACTATGCAACTCAGGCTGCCTGGAACTCACTTCGTAGCCCAGGCTGGCCTGGAACTGACAGAGATATTCCTGTCTCAGCCTCTAGAATACTGAGATTCTATATCTTTTATGTAAACGTCTCATTCAGTGTTTCAACTTTTAAAACAGTGTATAACAACAGTCCAGAGATTATGAAGCAATTATTTTAGAGATGATCCCCCTTTCCCTTTCCAGTCATACCATATTTTATGTCCACATCCCTGTAGATGCCCCAGTTCAAAGCATTTTTCAGTGTGGGTTTAACAGACAGACCCCTCGGGACATTGTTCTTAGCAGGGACAGGGACACTTTCTTCTCCCTGAGAAACTCATTAACATCCCTCTATCTTTCTAAACGCTAATGAAAGCCTCATTTCAATAATCTAAACAAAAAGAATAATTTGTTTTATGAGCATTTAAATAAGGCATCTAGCTAGGGAAGGGCCTGAGATAGACATGTGAAATTAGACAGCTTGGGAAGAATTAAAATGCGAATAGGACTACCTAGAATGCTGTAACAAGAGTGAACTTACTACCCAACAAGCACTGCCAACCCTCCCTACTAAGAGGAGATGCAGCCATGCCTTGCTAAGCTCCTGAGTTTCCAGGAACTTAAAATACAAAATAACCCATTTCTCTAAAATTTGAGTGCATGAGGAAGAAATGGGGTAGAGAGCGTGAGTTCAAAGGGACTGTTTTAAAATCCACAGAGGCATGTGTGATAGGTCCCCACTAAACAACTGGAAATTTATTTGCTATGCTCTGCTTATCTATAATTACCTCTGGATGCGAGGCTACAGGGCAACTCTCTCAGGACACTTCCAAAAAGGAGGCAACTATTCTCCTTATTTCCAATAAAATCTCTCCTAACATCCTTTTTGGGTTCTCGATATCACTCCTCAGTGTTATGAGACCATGAACTCTGTTCGCGCAGTAACCGCAATCGCAAGTAGTGGTCTGATGTAAACAATTACACGGATGATTTTTTTTTTTTTTTATTGCTGAGTAACACCGGCGGAGATACAGCTGTGCCTGGGAATGACCAAGAAGGTATGCTGGATTGGCCTGGTGTGGTGGCGCGTGCCTGTAAGCCCAGCACTTGGAAGGCAGAGGCAGGAAGATTACTGCGAGTTGAAGACCAGTCTGGGCTTCATAATGCGTTCAGGAACAGCCTGAACTACATAGCAAGACCTTATCCCAGAAAAGCAAACCAAAACACTACAAAATAGCAGTGTCACAGTAAGGTTTTTGTATGCTGGGGACCCAGAACAGCCCCTGCCTGAGCAAAGGGGGAAATGTCACAGACGATGACGCAGTATCAAAGAATAGGAAGACCTCCTATTCGGTGTTACGCAGAGAGGCTGCAGATTGCCATAGCTGTTTCTGACCACTTGCATCCCGAACACACCAGATTCCATCCCATCCCCATCTCCCGTCCCACAACGTCACCATTGCGTGGCCTGAGGGTCTCCAAGGATCCTTCCAATGCAGCTCGCAGCCAGTAGGAATTACAGGAAAAGCGGTCCACTCAGCTCGGGGCTCTCAGCAACGCACCGACAGTGTTCATCCCAGCGCCGCGACACAGGAAGTGCCCGCTGCCCTCGACCCACCTGATTGCGTAGTTCACACAGTCAGAGGCTTCGGCGCTGATTGGCTCCTGCTCCGTTGCCAGGTAGCTGTGCTAAATTTGGAGAGACAAACCTCTCAGAGCAGAGGTCGTCTCAGTTGTTACCTTGCAGCCCAAGAAATTTGACATCAGTCTCCTTCCTTAGATTTCAATCTCACCTCCCGTGAGGAATGCTTGCATTCATTTAAGGGCTTTGCTGAGCTGCCCTAGGTTTCTTAATGCAGTAGGTGGACACTTCCTGAAAATGGATCACATATCTGCTCACATGGTTCCAGGGTCAATGTCCTGTGGAAGAATCAATCCCCTGACGACTGAAAACGTCCGGAGGCCAGGCCAGGTCAGGACTAAATGGACCAGTGCCAGGCCCTGTTCTTAGAAATGATGCAGTAAATTTCATTGCCAAGACTTTCATAGTTTCTCAAAGCACTCATTTTCATCCATTAAAATGAATGTATGGCTGGACATGATGGCTCATGCTTGTAATCCCAGCACTGAGGAGGCTGAGGCAGGAGCATCATTGCAAGTTCGAGACCAGCCTGGGCTACAATGGGAGCTCAAGGCCAGCCTGAACTGCATAGCGAGACCCTGTCTCAAAAAGACAAAATAAAATAAAATAAAGTAAAGTGAGTATACAGCCCTAGGAGGAATGCAATTATTGTGTACATGAGGGAATTAGAGTTGCATGATGGCAACATTCTGCAAGAGTAGAGACGAAAGAAAAGCAAGCACTCCAGCTCCCTCAGACGGTCTTCACAGTTTATCCATGGACATTAAATTCTCTTAAATTCTGAAGAAAAACATATTTCCCAGCATAAAGGCCAGAAAGACTGCTGAAACAGCACCATATTTGATTCACCCGATCTGTTACTGATAATGAAGCCCGGGGATATAGCTCAGCGGCATAAGCGCCTGCCTGATAACGAGGCCAGGCTACAGAAGGTCTTTACATAGTAAGTTCCCGACGCCCTGTCCTGACTCCTCACAGGCTGAAATTCTCCAACTTTCAACGTTAATGTTCCTAGAAAAAAATTACATGGAGTCAGATGATAGATACACTGGTTAAGAACTACCTAATGGGTGTAATGAGCTTTGCTCATCCCTGTCTCTCAGCATGTATACTATTTCTAAATCAAATGAGCATGAAACTCATACTGGTGGCAATACGACAAAAATTTTAAAAGGACAACATATTCTGGCACTATAAAATATGGGAGTGTGAATCTCACTCTAGCTTAGTGAACGGGGTGATACTTTACTTGTAGTAGTTTCAATGACAGAAAGGAATTTTTCCAGGCGATGTGACAACAATGCGGATGGTAGAGAAAACGGTTGTAAGCAAAGGCATGTGAGTATGCGGAGCATGGACCGAGGACATCATTAAACATGATCTGCGTGTAGACCATGAGGGAACTTGAAGTCTCCCAGCTGGTTTCTCTTAGGTCATTGAAAAGGAAAGTTTGCACTCATTGTACAGACAATATTTCACACCGATATCTTATACTCTGAGTAAATACTGTGAAGATAACAATGCACAATGTATTAATTATTGGTACTCTCAAATTATCTTATTTTGAAAGTCTGCCCTCTTTTTTCTCTCTTTGAAATACTAGCTTGGTATGGTGATGCACTCCTGTAATCCAAGTCTGAGGCCAGCCTGGGCTAGGAAGTGAGTTGAAGTCCAACTTGAACTACATAGGGAAACTCTATCTCAAAACGACAAATAATAATCATAATACTAATGATAATTTTAAAAATCATAGAAACCAAACTGTAAAAGAAAAAAAGAAAGAAAAATCTGGGTGGATAGCTCATAAATTTTTGTGTATGCTTTTTCCCTAAGTAGTTCTTCTTGCCTTCTTCTTCTCTCTCGTAGTTTTCAAGTGTTGTTTCCCTAGCATGACTTCATGTCAGATTCGTGTCAAGTTAAATAAGATAGAGGAATAAAATACCACTTAAGTTGTTAGACGACTTTCAAAATTTGGTTTTAAAACATGCTTTCATCTGACATTACACTACCTAATATTACAGGATGGCAAATAGAGTAAGGATGTAAATTAGCAAATAAGAACTATATTCAATCGGCACAGTCATACTTATTTTTTATTCTCCGTATAGAATTCTCCAGGTGGAATTTGCACCTCTCCTTGCTATATCTTGCTTTTTCTTTTTCCGCATCGCCCACCCCCTCTACTCCTCTTCCCTGCCTTATTTACAAAAGTTTGATTTCCATTTTTCCTTCTACTCTATTTTTCCTCTACTTCCTTCTCTCTCCCACCCCTGCCTTGGTCATTTGCTCATTTGAACATTTTCTTCCCTTTTCCTAATACCTATTATGCATTTTGGTCCTTGTATACACTTTTGGATTCTAACACCAGAGAAACAATGTGGTGTTTAAACATGTGTATATGATTTCTTTCACTTAAGAGTAGGGTCACAAGCGGGGTGTCATGGTGCATACCTGTAATCCCAGCACTCAGGAGGCTGAGGAGGGAGGATTGCTGCGTATTTGAGGCCAGCCTGGGCTACGTAGTGAGTTGAAGCCCTGCCTGAGCTGCATAGCAAGATCCTGCCTCAAAAGACAAAAAAAAAAAAAAAAGGTATAGTCTTAAGGTGCATCCATTTAGTTAGCAATATCTCAAGTTTGCCATATTACACAAACAACCTCTTGACTTCTATTTTTTACTGACATTCTAAATGTAGGAAGATATTAAACCATTAGAATGAATAGTTTTGGAGTAACTAGCTTTAAAAAGAGATAAGAAAATAGTATCACTAATGCCTGGTCCTGGCTGCAGCATACACAGCTGTTCATTTGAGCTGGATTTTCACAATTCCTGTAGCTTCCCATGGGAAATGTGTCATGTCCCTTGAGTCACTGACTCCCTCCACCACAGCGGTGATATTGGCTTCGCCTGACAGTTCCACACATCTCTCACAGGTTTAAGGAACACTAGCCCTGCTCAACATTGCCTGGCTTCCTGGGCTTTCCTTTGAAATTTCAGTGGAAGCCTCCTGCCTGCACACCTCTTGCGTTCTGCATCTCTTAAGGATCAGCATTCTATGATAAGGCCAAGTTCTGCAATGGATCTGAACTGTACAAGGATGCAGTTGTACCAGGGCTGAAAGTGGCCTCTGGAGTGTCTTGTTGGCTCAGGCTGTCCTGGAAAATCCAGACCTGTATTCTGAAAGAGCCTACAAAGGCTTAGGAACAAATTTGCATGTCTACCCCATTAAGCTTGCAGTAGCCATGGCCTTGTCAACTTCTGAAATGTCAACATGCTCTCTGTTGTTTTTTTCTGGAGCAAAGAAAATGGCTTCTTTTTAATGGCCCTCAATTCTTTACCATCTGCCCCCTCCTTGGGTGCAATTGTACTTGTGCTCCTCTGGTGGCCAAGCTGGGAATTTCCCAAGTTTTACTCCTGACATTTTCTGTCCCCAGCTCTTACTAGCAATATGGCTACAAGCAGCCTGTAGTACCCACACTGCTGCCTGAATTCTGCACAGCTTTAAACATCATCCATCAGGTAAACTTCTTTAATGTCCTTAACTCTGCCTCCCACAAAGACTGCAAGTATGAATTAAATGCACCCAAGTTCTCTCCCATGATGCATGTTGTGTCCCTTATTTCTATTCCTGATTGTGTCCTCTTTCTCACCTGGAACCTCATCAGTGCCACCTCACTGACTGCATTTCTCTCCACTGACTCAGCCTCCACTGGAATCCTCCAGACTCTGCTCCATGCTCCAGGTTGCTCCTCCATCGAAACTCTTCCTGGAAAGATATTCCAAGGGCTTCTCCACATCATCTCAGGGAGAGTGATGACCACCACACTTATTTTGTCTGTTGTGTTTAACACTGTAACTAACACCCGAGTGAAAATTTACTTACATTCACCACTTTAGAGGTTTTATTGCATGAAAAATTTGGTGCATTACCTCAGACAAAGCCACCAACATGGATGGAGAGCATGGTAGATAAAACCTGCTATGGCCCACTGACCCCTTCATGGCCATGCCCCAGTGCTCAAGGGCCTCCAACCAGCCCTCACCTCTAAAATACTCCACCTCTTCCCCATAGAACCACTCTAGGGAATACAATTTTACAATGTGCATGGTTGGGGGACAGTTAATCTCTAACCAGCTTGTGATATTGTGTTATTTGCAATAGGACATGAATTAAGGATATATAGGTAGCAAACAATGTACTTTCAAACAATGTTTGGATTAAAAAATTAATGAAAGGGGAACTGAATATCATCTTCAGGATGAAAATTAAAGCACCATATGAAAACTGTTGGCATGCAGTAGAAGGAAGCAGGCAGACTAAGAAATTTGCAGCCATGCGCACATGGATTCCACAGTAGCATAGACTCCAACACATCTGTGTTCATCCATCGAGGACCAAGACGAGGGAGAGGAATCCAAGTTGAACTTTTACAATAGGAAAGAATGAATAAATAACGGAGCAGAAACAAAATGTAAACTAATGTATAATAATGTATACAGTTTTATAATCTCCACATCCTTTAAAAAGTGAAATCCTGTGCTTTGAAGCAATATGGACAGAACAGGAAGATGCCGTGTTACGTGAACAAGTTAAATGCACCATGGAAAGTGGTGCAAGTTCTCTCTCATGTGTGCAGAATAAAATGAGTTGATCAGAGAGTAGAAGAGTAATGACTAGAAGATACAACGTGTTGTAAGAAGAGTGACATTAGCTAACAAGTGCTGGAAACACTTAAAAATAAAACAGTAAGCTCCAATTTCCCCAGCACATAGTTTTGAGAGTATAGTTCGCAGTCTCCTGTTAAATAGGTTCTGAGTAACCAAAAGAGAATAACCTGAATTCTACAAATGCAAAGTCGTGATGAGATAGAAAGGTTCATTAGCCAGAATTAATACTGCACACTACATCCCATACAAATGTGCAGGTGTTACATGTTCATCAAAAATTTTTAATTTAAAATGAAAGAAAATATTTAATAAAATTAAGTTTTATTAGCACAGATGAACAGAAATGATACTGTTAAGTAAATAATGAAATAAATGCCCTCAAATCTGGATAAAAGATGCAACGTTAGAACGATTGTCATATATTAAACAATATATATGTATATATATTTATATATCTGCAAAAATGAATACACATTTATACACTTCAAGAAAAATCTTCCATAAATATTTTCATACTAAATTAATTTATGTATGAGATTAATACAAATTACCTTTGGCCTTTGCAATTACAAGAGGTCCTCAGAGTGGTGGCCATTAGCTTCCAGACACATTTTAATACGGCGAACTGCTATCTGGGTAACCTTGGTCATTGCGATCGCTACACATACATTTTCAATTTCTTCTCTAAGTGATGGCAGTGCAGTGGGGTTTCAGTGCAATATGACAGTATGTAGGGTCCCCCATAAAAATGTATCACCATCTTTTGAAAAAGCACACTATTTTTCTTTTCCTGAAGGGTGTATACTTTTTTGATGGACTCTCTACATTTTGAATATGTATTAGTTATTTATGCTACTTTAATGTTCACCTACTCAAATTTATAAAATTGGTAACATATTATATATAATTGTGTTTGCCTTACTCTAATGAGTGAGCACTTGTCAATTTAAGATGTCCATACTACACATGCACTGATTGGAAGAACGGATATTTCTCCAATCAATATATATATATATTTACCAGGATCCTTTGTCGGTTAAGCTGTTTGTGGAAGAAACACACAGCTAAGAAAAAATGTTGCTCTTTTCCTTAAAACAGCACCAAAGTATAAGCTAAACAAAAAAGTTGAATTTATCCTATTTCCTCCAAACAATTTCTAATTTTCTTTACTAGTTCAGGTCAATTTCTTCACTAATTCATGCATCTGGGTCAAAAGACATAATAATGACACTGTTAGCTGTAGGCTTAGTTAAATTTTATTTTTAATTCATGAATCAAGGAATCTTCCATGTTACAGAGCATGAGAGAATCAAAAAGTAGAAAGGGTAGAGTAAAAGGTTCTGTAAGCCATATTCAAAGAAGTAGAGAATCTCCTGCTTGGCTGAAGTCGGGTGAATTCAGGTTACTTTAAAGTAAAGGTTAATGTAGAGGTGGGTTCCTTGTTAGTCCTGCTCCAAAAAGCTGGAATTCCTTGTTTTGAGAAATCACTGGTCTCTTTTCAAATCTGCTTTCCTGAAGTTTAAGTGTGATTAGGTAATACTGAATATAAATCATTTCATTTTGGTTTGGTCTGTTCTGGAGGGGCCTACTCCCTTAGTTCGGGTGAAAATAAGGTTCTTCCGTAGCTTTCATTTAATTCTTTCTCATCGGATCAGCTGCTAGTATTTAAAACTTTGAAGAAATTATAGCTCACCAGGGAGACTGCTATGACTCTCAGACAGAAAACACACAGAGTCTGGAGTATACTTATTAGTCATGTTCCCCAATAAAGAAAACAGATAAAATTGAGTAACTCACATGAATCCCCTGTATGTATCACTGTGGGATGTGTACGTTCTGTGAAACTGGCCCTAAAGATGATCTTCCTGCAGACATAATGGTTTCCAGAAGAAAGACAGAAGCATTAACTGGTGATCAAGTCTACTGGATAAGAAATAATGCCCATCTAAGTGGGAACAGGTACCAACATGTACCTAGTACTCAAGATGATGTCAAAGTTCTACATGAACAAGTCTAATCACATTACTGCCCTTGCATATATAATACAGTAAAGAAATTTCAGTGAAAGGAAACCCTTGATGAAGTCATACTTGCTAGAGATATTGTTCTGAATTACCATAAAAATTATATAAGATCCACTTTGATAATCCAAATAGACGCTAATGGAGTAAAAATGTGTTTGAAGGGGCACAGCATCAATTGGACAGTTCTAGTTATGGAGTATTTGATAATTGATGAAAAAGAGATAAAGATGAGTAGGGACATAGATAATACATACATAAATTAATTGATAGGTAAATAGATGACATGGATATAGATATTATTTAAAGACACTGTATTAATTTTTCTTACCAAACTTAGGTACTTCAGACACAAATTGTAGCAGCATTTGTGATTGATAGATATGTGCAAACCCGCTTCACCTGAGCTGAATCAAGGCTGCCTCACAGGTGACCAACAACCTGCCTCATTGCAGTGTGACCCTGATGTGCACAGGCTGAGGCATCAGTGAAGCACAGGTAACACTAGAATGAAGAAAAATTGGAGCGTATTTTTAATACAGGAAAGAGGCTCTGTGAATCTTACTACCCATGTCCAACTTCACCCTAGAAATTGTGAGAGAGGACCTGGGTCCACTGGACTTACTCACATGAGGTATGAATTTGTGATTACATTGACTCACTCACTTGTGCATGTGTGGGGAATTCTACATTTGCACAATGGGGTAAACAGTGACAATTATACAATGATTGAATTTGTAAAAATAATTATAATTCATAAGTGAATAGCATAACAAAGTTACATAAAATTTGTGCTTTACCTAAATGTTATTATTTTCACCATACTTGACCTGCGAACTCACCCTTAAGAGAGTACTGAAATTTTGCTGCTCCTAGGCCATAGACTTCTCAGTATAGCAGGAGGCCATGCAAATAGGGCCCCGCTCTGCTGACGAAGCCAGTCCAGCCCTCTTGCTGCAGCTCTGGAGAGAGGACCAACCATGGATTCCCAGATGTTCCCATTCCATGATAAGCACAGAGGGCTCACCATGGAGCTTGTGCTGAGCTGGATTTTCCTTGTTCCTGTTTTAAGATGTAATTAATGAAAGACAACAGATACTTAGTGTGTGCGTGGACAGTAGTGGAGTAGAGTGCACATGTGTCACAGTTTCCTGGACAGGATGTCTCTATATTTGTAGGTGTCCAGGCTAAGGTACAGCTCATGGAGTCCAAGGGAGGCTTGGTGCAGCCCCGGGGGTGGGGGTGGGGGTTCGTCATTGAGACTCTCCTGTGCAGCCTTGGGATTCACCTTCAGTGATCACTGGATAAACTGGATCTGCCATGCTCCAGGAAAGGGCCTAGAGAGGGTTGGTCTTATTGGAAACAAGGGTAATAAGGGCTGGGGATATAGCTCAGTGGCACAGCATCTGCCTGGCAAACACGAGGTTGTGAGTTCAATTCCCAGACCAAAAAAAAAAAAAAATCTTTGCTGGATGTGGTGGCGCAGGCCTGTAATACCAGCACTTGGGAGGCTGAGGCAGGAGGATCATTGCAAGCTCGAGACCAGCCTGGACTACAAAGTGAGTTGAAGTCCAGCCTAAACTGCATAGTGTGGCCCTGTCCCAAAAAAGAAAAGAAAAAGAAACTGGAAACAAGGGTAATAGTCACATAACAGAATATGCTACATCTGTGAAAGGCAGATTCACCACCACTAGGGATGATACCCAAAACACAGTGTATCTCCAAATGAACACAATGAAAGTCGAGGACACTGTGTAAGAGACACAATGGGGTAACATCAGTGAGTCCACAATCGTCCCTGCTGTGGTGCTCAGGACCAGCAGGGGGCGAACAGAACACACTGATTTTCATAACTGCAGGACAGGTGCAGGTGTGGACCAGTCCGACTTCCTGTCAGGATCTGACGCTTCCTGTTCATGTGACATATTCCTCAAATGTTCTGCATTCATGAGTCTAGTCTTACCTTTCGTGTTCCTGAATTAAAAATCTGACTCAACAGTAAGATACAGCCTCACCTGCACATATGTACAAAAGTCATTTCTGACTGTGAAACCGACTCTTCTCTGGTCATCAGGACTGGAACCTGAGGACACACAGGCACCGTGTTGTACGTTTCTCCAAGGAAAAAGATATCTCAGTGATATTTCCTTTTCATCACCAATTTTAGTATTTAGAATAGAGGCAAGACATGGCCAGGTGTGTTTGTGCATACCTTTAATCCCAGCACTTGGGAGGCTAAGGCCAGAGGATCATTGTGAGTTTGAGGCCAGGCTGGGCTATATAATCGAGTTCAAGGCCAGCATGAACTACAAGGTGGACCCTGTCTCAAAAAAAAAAAAATGGAATAGAGACAAAACAGAGATAGCCAGGTTCAATGACAGATAAAACATCTGTAAATTTAAACCTTACTCTCCGTACCATATATAACTGTATACATCAAATTTGGAACTCACCCAAGTGTCTTTTTAAATAATTTACTTGCCCTCAGTTTTTCTTCTCTTGGCTGTGTCCCTGGAGATGGTGACCAGCCTCTGAAGGATGGGCTGTAAAGTGTGACCTTCAGTATGTAGGCCTGCCACCCCCTCCAGGTCCTTCCCTGAGGCCCACTGAACCCAGTGCCAGCAGGCAGCACTGTGATGGAGTAACCTGAGATCATGCAGGTGAGAGACAGGGTCTTCAAGAGCTTCACCATGGCAGACCCTGACTCCTGCAGCTGTACCTGGGACAGGACAACCGAAGACAAGGAGCATCACTGTCACTCATTTGCGTTTTCATCCCTGTGCTCCATGCTCCTCTGTGGAATCAATCTCTCCCACTTCACTTGGCAGCATATACTATTAAGCTTTTAAATTCTACCGAAGGTGGAAGTACAGCAGCAGAAAGATAATTCATTCAGGTAAAGGAATAAAGCTAATTTGTGGTCAAGGATATGTTTGTGTTTTGCTAGAACATGCTGTCTGAATAGATCATGAATCCAGACCTGGAGAAGAAATTGACAAAGATGAGGGTAGGTCTGAACTTGCGCTTATTGAAGGAACTGACCTAGAATGCCCCAGAGATGGTATCCAAAATGGGAATCAAAGGTCTGAATAGATCATACAGTATATAGAGATAACTAAGCTAAAAGTTACCCATATTCATAAGATAGAATAAAATATTTTAAAATGTAAATTCATTATAGATGATTTTATTCCTTCCAAATTTTTATGATAAGAACTCTCTGCTAATTGATGAATAACAAAATCTGACTAGGCTATTATAAATTTCTAAAATTGTAATAGTTACAATAATTCAATTTGTTCAAAAATATATTTAAGTGCACTCTGATTTTGTAAAGATGTTTGTTTGTTCTGTGTACTTGTTATTTGTCTTGTCTGCATATCCATGAATAGCTGTTTCTATTTTATTTTAGCTCAACAATTTTTCCTTCTTTTTTCTTTTGCATTTTTTGGATCATTTGTTCATAATTCAATTTGGGTTATAGACTTAAAACATGCTTCCACTTCAGTTACCAAGTGGTCAAAGTGATATCAAAATTGGCTTTCTCACAGCTTACCAAAAAATTTAAGATAATTTACAAAACTTCATTAGGGTGGGGAGAGATTATTGGATAGCTCCAACTGGTGAATAGAGGAGTGGCCAACCTTTGTGCATTGATGAGGAGCCCCCAGTGATCTCCATAGTCTCTTGGGAGATACCTTCAATAATTTGGTCATTGGTCAGAAGATAAAGTTTTCTAGAGAAAGAAATAAGGTTTTCTAAAAAGATGCTCTTGGTACAAAACTAAATTAAGAAACAAAGTTTTTTTCATTTGTATGGTAATTCAATTGTTGTTAATCTCATGGTATATTAAATGTATTCATGATTCCAGATGGACAGATCTTCCAAAATGTAAAACAAGGTTTGTTTATGGTGATAAAAGCTTCTTATATATTGGATAGAGATGACTGGTGAAAAGGGTTACATTATGTCAAAATGACATGCTATAACTCGGTTGACTCCCTGATTTTCTGATCAAGGGGACTATGGGACACCAGAGGGAAGTGATCCAATGATGTATAGTGTGCCTAAGAAGAGTCACTAGGAGAGAAAAAAATCTCTCAAGCTTTCATGGAAGGCAACTTGGTTAAGCAGTGGCTGTGACCCATCCATCTGGCTGACACTCACAAAGAAACAAAGAAGTGCTGTACTTCCTTCCACGGTAAATCCTGAGGGAACTTAACTAACCTTGACAAATAGCAAAGAAAAGATTAGTACAGATCTTGCCTTAACTTGGTCTTAAACATCCAGCACAAAAATATAACCACAACACGTATTTTTAAAATGCCATAATAATATGTTCGCTGTAAAAGGTTCAAATCACCGACAACTGCTGACAATTCCCAGCTATATTGGTAAATCATCACTGTCATGGATCATTAGACTATATAAGGATAACTTGCTGTATACAGGTACCTAGAATTTTTGGACTAAAAAATGTTAGCTTAAACAAACAAGTTCACCCAAAATGGAAAATGTTCAAGAATGAGAAGGACTTCTACAGAGTCCTGCAAACACAGCTTCTCCAGCTTCACTAGAACACCCACAATTTACACAACAAAACAGAAAAGAATGTGTAGAGAGCGGCTGAAGCTGGAAATTGGTTACATGTGTGGGGGAAAGACAAGGCCAAAGTGCTTAAAGCAGTCAAGCTATCTCAGTCTTAAGAAAACATCCCGCCTGGACAAGTTCAGTCATTAGTCAGTAGGCAACCTTGTGTCTCATGATACGAACTTTGCAAAAGTATAAACAAACACCTCTACTTTTACCGTTCATTTCTTCTCCTCCCGTCAGTACAGAGGACCTCCACCTGGTCTCAGCCTTGTCCCCTGTCTATATTTCCTCATCCTGCTGCCGTTTTCCCTCTAGACCATTGATAGCTCTGTGGGTTGAGACAATTTACTGTCTTAGTTATGTTCTCATCACTGAGACACGATACTCAACACCCACACCTCTTAGGGGGAAAGGTTTATTTTGGCTCCCGGTTTAAGAGATTTCAGTCCATAGTTTAATGGCTAAAAGCAGGGTTGCATGGCAGAAGGGCGTGGCAAAGACATCAGTGTAGGAAGAAGACAGGGATCGAGGAAGAATGAGGTGACAGACACTGCCAGACCATATTCCCAGTGAGCCACCTCTTCGGATCACACCTCAGCCCCTAACAAGTCCCCTGTAAGCCCTACAATGCTTCACTTTCCACAAGCCCCACCATGAGCATGTGAGCCTTTGGGAAACATTTCAGATATAAGCCATAACACCTACTAGTATAAAACATCAGTGTAAGGTAAAGAAATGCTGGACCGAGGCAGTTAGCCTCCTAAAGCACTCAGGCAGCTCCCAACAATGTCAATAAGTCAAGTCCAGTTCTACCCACCACATGTGGGGCCACTCCATGGTTCTTCCTTCCACAGCGGTCCTTGGCCGAGTTTGCAGTATGGACTTGGAGAGGAACTGCTATCATTTGTTCATGCAGAACCGGCTGCTCTGCCTTCTGCCAAGGACCTCAGTGTGAGTTGGGTCCAAGACATGGTCAGTGTGAGGGCCTCGATATGAATGAAGACACCACCTATGGCTGTGTTTGCAGAGGATGTATGTATGTCAGTTTCCTCGGTGTTACTGTGTCATAACCGAGTGTCTGACTTTTCTCTCCGACTTTGCACGCTGGGTTGCCACTGTGGACAAACATCTTAGCGCTTGGGAGACAGAGATAGGTTGGAGAGTCAGATGGTAATCAGTTACTACATCGGTAGTGCTCCCCTTAACCGCTCCTCCTTACAAGTTGAAAGGCTCTTTTTCAGTCTTTAGGCTGAGTGCTCCACAGTCCATGTTTGGTTAAGTTCCCTCATAGTTAGGTATGGATTTGTGAAAGAACATCAGAAAAAAAAAATGAGTGTATTTTTTTATTGCATAATGTCCAGGCCACAGACAGTGACAGCAAGAAGTCACATGTACGTGGCCGCAGACATTTGAGTTTGGGATTCACACAAACAGAGAAAAGCACACAAAGATTTCTAAAAGGTGAAAATATTTTATTATAAAATTATGCCAGATATGAGTATAGTGAAATAATACATTACCACACAATGAGGCAGAGGACAGCACCAAAGGTGAAGGGGACTCTTCTGGTTAAGGATCTTCCATGGGATGGAAACTTCACGGGTGTGAGAGAAAACACCGCGCAAGATTCATTTTCTCAGTTTGTAAATACTGTGTTCAGACAAGAGTAAGCTGGTGCCAAGACACATGTGCAGCTGGAAGGAACTTTGCCTGGCTTGGCTAGGCTCTGGGGGCTTCAGGTGTTAACAGATATCTCTGTATGCTCTTTTCTGAGGAGATAGCCTCCCTGCAGAAAGACACAGCCAATGTCATTTCAGTCAACACACACATTCCAGATGACTCTCATCACATTAACACTTTCCCAAATACAGCCTTAAAACATTACTTGCTCTGGTGTTTCTGAATTTGATTACTTGGATAATATTGTGTGCCTATGTTCTCCTTCACAGTCCTCTAGTTTCTCCTTTATTAGGGGTACAGGCAAGACATAGCCAAATACTGCATGATTCCATTTATATGTAGAGCATAAAATGATCAAGCTCAAAGAAGCAGAAAGTAGAAGAGGAGTCACCATACCTAGTGGATAGGAGAAATAGAGTGTTGATCACAGGGAACAAATTTTCAGTTGTGCAGAAATGTCCAGTTCTGGGATCCACAGCACAACATAGGCTCATAAATCATAGACTTGTATAATATACTTAAAATTTTTTCAAATGAATACATCTTAAATTTTTATATCCTAAAGAATTCAAGTGTGCAGCAGTGTCCTTTCGCAGGTGTATATAAAAGAGTGGCATTGACAGTCATAATAGGTTGACAATTCTATGGGTTTTTACTTACAAATACAAGAATTTGTATAAATTAAATGCCTACAGTTTATACTAACATTATGCAAATAAAGCATAGAAAAATAGGTGGATGATATACACATCGAAGATAGGGAAATGACAGATGAGGGAAATTTTACTGTTGAATGGATAGATAATAAATTTTTATATTATAGATAACAGATGCAAGGATGATAGATAATTATGTGGAACAAAACTGGTAGATAAGGAAATTAATAAATAGATACATAGAAGTTAGATGAATATATAGAAAATTGCTAGATACATAAGTGGGACTATGATAGAGTATACATAACAGAAAAAGGAGTGGGCTGGGGAGATAGCTCAGTGGCATAAGCACCTGCCTGGCAAGCACAAGGTCCTGTTTTATTTCCGGTACCTGAGTTCAATTTTCTTTATTAATTACCTGATGTGAGACATCCTGACACACAAAAAAAGACAGAGGACTAATAGATGGATAGATAATCATATAGTGGTGGATAATTATGTAAAATGTCACTGGCTAGAGATATTTAAACAACCTTTAATTCTGTTCATAATTCTCAAATTACAAATAATGTGACTGACTGCTTACATGTCATAACATATAGAGATACAAGCACTGATTTACAGTGCATCCTTGGCCTTTCAACCAATTTATCATTTTTGAGTGTTCTTTATTTCGATAGTGAGAAATAATTCTTTTAAGTAAGTAAAAGAATGCATAGAAAAAGTTGAATCCTAATGAGGTCACCAACAATAAAACACTACATGGAGGCTGGGATGGATGTTTCTGTGTCTAGGGAATGGAGATTTGATCTCACACTGGGTTACTGACGTGAAATATCTGACATAAGCCGGAAAACAATTCTCTTTATATGGACATTTATACTTATACCCCCAAATCAGTAAAACAATGAGAGATTAAAAAATTACCTCTCATATTTAGGAAACAGAACATGTTAACGAGACAGTGTTGAGATATGACACTGCTAATAGAGGATGGGTCCATCAGTGTCTCCCTCACCTGCACAGAATGATGGTATTAACAGGAAAGTGGAGTACAAGGGCCAGGGATGTAGCTCAGTGACATAAGCACCTGCCTGGCAAGCACAAGGTCCCGAGTTCGATTCCTGGTACAAAAAAAAAGAAGGAAATGGGGGACATAGGGCCGGTGTGGGCATCTTATAAAACAGTACTCACTTGTACTTTCTATACACACATGGTTACTTGGCATTCAACCATGTATCGTGCAGAAAAGTGTTTCACTCATTTTTTGTGCCATGTTCTTAGACTTTTCAGGCTCAATATTGTAAGGGTATATTTCCATTCTTTATTAATTACCTGATGTGAGACATCCTGACACAAAAATAAAATAATCAATTGGAATACTCATGTTCTTGATTTCAGTAAGAAAATCATTATTCCCACTCAAGTTATCTGAGAAAGCAACTGTGCCAGGACTGGAATGTGACAGCATGTGAGACTTAGTGGACAGAAACCCCTTAGGGAGGGATAATAAATTAGAGAATTAAATCTTCTGAGTGGAGCAGACAGTCCACTGTGGGGACTGAAAACCCTATTTGGAGACACATACGAATTTTAGGCTAGACATAAAGGTGTGAATTGGGACATTATTAAATTTCTCTAACTTTGGTTGTTCATAAGGAAAACCAGGAAAAACCAGAATGCACTGCCAAAGTTTCTTATGATGACTCAAGTATCTAATGTGCAAACAATGTCCTGCACGTCAGAACCAGTTCTTTTTGTATGATTACAGTGTACTGAATGCAAACTTGGAAATCTGAGACACTTTTTAAAGGAATAATGCTGGCCTTTAGCACACATATTTAAAACCAGGTCAACAGTATGTAGAGAGGCCACAGAAGTGAAACAGGTCCCATGAATTGTGATTTTGACAGATGAGGAGGTAAATGAAGACAGATCTAAAGAGTGAAGTGTTACATAAAACTGGAAAATGCTATGGACAAAATATATTAAGAATGTAAAATTCATTAATGGAGTGAATATCCAAGCAGTTATGTGTAAGAGATATTTGAAGAGATCTGGCCATTTAGGAACCCACTTCCAATTTTGGAGAAGAATTGAGAAGATTGGAAACAAACTGTTTTTGTGAATATGACTCTGGACTGATTGTGAGGCTGAAATTTCCCTCACACTGCACTATGCATAATCTATGCATTTCCTATGAGAACCTCTTGAACTGTCTTATTTTTTGACCGTATATGCAATTTGTTTCTATGGCTCTGGGTCAACAAATTCTCAAGAAACATAAGGTTATGTATTATTTATGGGAGATAGCTTTATCCCTGCTGTCAAAGCATCACTAGAAAATGTCTTTTCTTCAAGGCTGTCACCTAGATATAGGTGATTCTTGGTCAAACACTGGTCTATTTCAAAGACTTGGTCTATCCCAAGAACTCGCCTTCCCAGTGTGTTGAGAAGTTGCTCTTTATTTGGCTTAGTCTTTTGGTACCAGATATGGTGATGATGCCATACAGTCACAGTGTTGTCATACAATGAAGAAAAACTGCTTATCACAGGTATGGTAGCCCAGCTAAAGTAGTACTATTAGCAATAATGGTAGCCTTGAGCACAGCATGCCTACTGACAAACTGTGGTAACTATTAACCTGATACATTTAACCATGACAGGAAGTTCTATAGTTATATAACAAAGTCCAATGTATACCAGAAACTTGTATGCGATGATTTTCCTCTAAGTGGAGCGATTTTCTACTCTTGCATGAGAGGGGGACTTTAAAATAGATAGAAGAGAAGATAGGTGATTGAGGTCAACTATTGTAGGGGCAGAGCTAGAGGGAATGGAGGATCACCTAAGTTTTGGGAAACTGGAGGATACAGGAGCAAAAGAATGAAAGAGTAAACAAAGGAGAATTGAAGTGAACCACTAACTGGAAGTATAATGTTTACTCACATGATAGTATCACAAAATCAAGCAAGGTGGTTGAGGAAAAAGACCAAGAAGATAAGTAGAAGAAAACAAAAAGAAAGATAAGAAATCTAAATTGTGAAAGAGAAAAAACAAAGATAACCTCAAAAAACAAAACATGACAAAGAAACTGAAACAAAATGGGACAGAAAAAGAAAAACCAACCAATCAGAGAGAAAAATAAAATAAGTAAAATTTCCCCATGTGTCTGAATTTCTGTGGTAGGTCCAAATCAGATCCCAGAAATGTGTACTGCAGGCGAGTTTGCAGTGGGGTTTGTGCTGGTTATGGCATTGATCTTGGCCACTGGATGTGGGGGGGATGACCAAAATAAACCTACAGCAAAGCATATAGTGATCCAGTTCCAGAAATTTGGTACAAAATGAATATTACATGAGGCTAGAAGAAAAGAAACAAATTACCTATAAAGGAAAGTCCATCAAAGTCCATCAGAATCACAACAGACTTTTCAACACATACCTCAAGTCAAGGGTAACTTGAAGTATTTCAAGCCATAAAAGAAAACTACCTCCAACCCAGATTGATGTAACCTGCAAAATTATTTCTTAAAATCTGTAGAGAAGTAAAATACTTCCATGACAAAGGATAACTAAAGAAATCACGAACTCCAAACTGGTTTTTCAGAATGCATTGAAGAACATATTAGAAAGAGAAAACAAATACCACAAGCACAAGAATACTAATAAAAATAAGATACCAGGCAGGGCAAGGAAATAAACAAGAGGGAAAAGACAGGGAACCAACAGGAGGAAAATAACATGAAAAATGTAAACCAGTACTTATCAGTAATAATCATCCCAGTAAATGTTTTCAATTCACCAATCAAAAGAAACACATAGCACAATGGGTCAAGAAGATGCAACAATATGCTGCATTCAAGAACCACATTTAGCTCAAAAAGAAATTCATAGGCTGAAAGTCAAAGGATGAAAAAAAAAATACTCCGTCATAGGAACACTGAAAAAAGCATGGGTAGCTATTTTATTTGTGGGCAATGGGAACTTTAAGCCAAGACTCACCAAAACAAAGGTCACTACATATTTGTTGAGGAAAATTCACAGAAGAGATAAGTATCATAAATATATATGCACCAAATAACAGTGCACCCCACTACATGAAACAAATATTAACACATGCAAAATATCTAGTAAGAATGAACACAATTGTAATGGGGACCTTTATACCCACTCTCACAAATACCTGGATCAACTACATAAAAAATTAACAAAGGAATACCAGAATTAAACCAAACCCGGATAAATGGACTTAGCAGAATCCTAGTTTCTACCCCACAACATCAGAATACACATTCTTTTCAGCTATACATGGGACAGTATCCAAAATAGACCACAAAGTAGCATATAAATAATATAATCTATGGCCTCATGATCAGCTACAAAACGAGGACTACAACAGTTCTTTCCTAATATCTTTCTAATGTATTATGTTGATAGACCTAGTATTGATTAAGTCTTATGAATCCTGTTCCAGTTATGAAATGTTACGAGTAAGCACCACCCAAAGAAAACTTCTATTCTTGGTAAAGAAATTAATGCATTTCCACTTGTATGAAGGATAGCTATAACATGTTAGGTATATTTATGAACCAATGTTTGCATCTTGAGACTATGTTTTAAACAAATGTGTATTTATGAAGTTATTAGGGGGCTGGATAGAGACAGTTAACTGACTGTGTCAAGTTGAATACTATATGGCCAACTAAATATGCCCAAAAAATATAGATATGGAAAACCAAACCTAAAAAGGATTGCTGCCAGAATGTTATAGAAAAGATTCCCAAAAGGAAGGTTACATGTGTTTCTGTGGATGAGCACCAGTATTCACTGTCACACTGGAAACCATGTCCTGGTTTGCAGCACACTCTTCAACCTCTAGCTCAGACCATTCAGTCTTCTGGCACTTTGTTCTGCTGATACAGACTTGCACAGACACTACAGTGGATATTTTTGGACATCCAGGGCACAGAGATCTTTTGCACCCTTCTACAACTGTTTGGGAAGACTTGTAACCCAATCTTGTTAAGTTCTTATGTATTTGTATAACTCACATTAAAACTATTTCTGAAGTAAGCACTGAAACAATATTATAATTTATGATAACATTTATTAGACAAGGCATGGTCTGATGTGTCACATTCAAAAACTCACAGGAGTATAATTTATATTTTTGTGTAAACTGTCATAAAATCACACCAAAAGTAATAACAATATAAGCAAGAAAAGTGTTGATGGTAAGAACCAAAATTTTAGGTAAATCATATTACAGACTTCAATATGAAAGCAAAATAAGTGAAGTTATTTGTTATTATATTGGGACATATGTAGGTATCAAGGACATAAAAAAAAACAATTTCTAGGCTGGGCGTGGTGGTGCACACCTGTAATCCCAGCACTCAGGAGGCTGAGGCAGGAGGATTGTTGAAAGTCTGAGGCCAGCCTGGCCTACAAAGTGAGCTCAACACCAACCTGAACTGCATAGCGAGACCCCATCTTTAAAAAAAAAAAGGTAATCAAAATTTGTGTGTAAAGGAATTTTTTAAGAAAACATGTTCCATGTCTCTAAATGTGCATATTTAATATACATCAAATTCAAAATTATCTTTTTGTAGACAGAATATGAAGTATATATACCAAGAAAATTACAAAGCTAGTAAGAAATCCCAATTCAATTAAAAAACTATTAATAAATTTTTTAGCAGTCTATACCTCCTTACAGTAAAAACAAAATAAAATCAAAACTGTGTAAATACTACCTCAACCTGAAAATGAAAAATACACTGGGCATGTACTTTCTGAAAAACCTATGAATACTGATATCAGGTTTTTCATTTATATGTGCACAGGTCTCCATCATGTGACATATTTCCACAAGTTTTTCAAAATAAGTTTGCATATACAGGGTCACTCTCCAGTGTGTTATTTTTCATTGAGTTGATAAAAAAATGTGTTCAATGAATGCTTCTCTTACATTGGTCATACACCTAGGGTTCTTTTCCAGTATGTTATATACGATCTTATTACCAATATATACTATATATATATAATTTTATTACCAAATCTTTTTCCACATGGCTCACATCCACATGGTTTCTCCAGTGAGTTCTTTCACGTATAAGAATTCCTTATAGTGAACAGCTTCCTACATTGTTTACGCATGGTTTCTCCCTTGTGTTCTTTCAAGTATGTTACAAGAATTCTGTGCAGTGATTGTCTTTCCAAATTTGTTGCAAACATAAGGTTTCTAACCTGCATTTTTTTTCACATACTGTGTAACATTTTGTAGTGAATGCTTTTCCGCTTGCACACATAAGGATTTTATACTGTGAGTTCTTTTATGTCTTTGACATATGTGTACTGAATGCCTAACCACAGTGCTTACACACCTATATTTTCTCACCATCATGGGTTCTCTCATGTACTTGACAAGATTGGAGTGTAGCAAATGCCTTCCCACATTGCTTGCACTCATAAAGATTTTCCCCAGTATGAGATCTTTCATGTATTTGACAAGATCGGTGTGCAGTAAATGCCTTTCCACATTGCTTGCACACAAAAGGTTTCTCCCCAGTGTGAATTTTTTCATGTATTTGACAAGACTGATGGGTAGTGAATGCCTTCCCACATTGCTTGCATACATAAGGTTTCTCCCCAGTGTGAAAGTTTTCATGTAGTTTATAATAACCCTTTGTAGTGAATGCCTTCCCACATTGCTTGCAAACATAAGGTTTCTCCCCAGTGTGTGTTCTTTCATGTACTTCACGAGATCGGTGTGTAGTGAATGCCTTCCCACATTGCTTGCAAGAATAAGGTTTCTCTCCAGTGTGAGTTCTTTCATGTACCTGACAAGATTGGTGTTTAGTGAATGCCTTTCCACATTGCTTGCACACATAGGGTTTCTCCCCAGTGTGAAAGTTTTCATGTAGTTTATAATAATCTTTTGTAGTGAATGCCTTCCCACATTGCTTACACACAAAAGGTTTCTCTCCAGTGTGAGTTCTTTCATGTCTTTTATAAGTACTCCTCATAGTGAATGCTTTTCCACATTGCCTGCACACATAAGGTTTTTCTCCAGTATGAATTCTTTCATGTATTTGACACTCTTTGTGTGTAGTGAATGCCTTCCCACATTGCTTGCACACATGAGGTTTCTCCCCTGTGTGAGTTTTTTCATGCATTTGACAAGATCCATATGTAGTAAATGCCTTCCCACATTGCTTGCACACATAAGGTTTCTCACCAGTGTGAATTCTTTCATGTATATTAGAGTAAGTCTTTGTACTAAATGCTTTTCCACATTGCTTGCACACATAAGGTTTCTCCCCAGTGTGAGTTCTTTCATGTCTCTGACAAGACTGGAGTGTAGTGAATGCCTTCTGACAGTACTTGCACACATAAGGGCTCTCCCCACTGTGAATTTTTTCATGTATGTTAGAATAAGTCTTTGTACTGAATGCTTTTCCACATTGCTTGCACACATAAGGTTTCTCTCCAGTGTGAGTTATTTTATGTCTTTGACAGGACTGGAGGGTAGTAAATGCCTTCCCACAGTGCTGGCACACATAAGCGTTCTCCCCGCTGTGAATTTTTTCATGTATGTTAGAATAAGTCTTTGTACTAAATGCCTTTCCACATTGCTTGCACACATAACGTTTCTTTGAACTTTGATTTCTTTCCAATATTTCACAATAAATATGTCTGTTGAAAGGTTTCCTACATTGATTATATGCACAAGGTTTCTCCCCAGTGTGATTACTTTCATGGCTTTGACACTGACTGTAGGTGCTGCATGATTTCCCACATCGCATACATATATAGGGTTTCACCCCAGTGTAAATACTTTCAGGTCTTTGGCAGCAACTGTGTGATTGTAATACACTTCCACTTTCCTTACATACATAAGATTTCTCCTCCATGTGAATCCTTTCAAGACTTTTACAACTCTGAGAATTGACAGTATTTCCATATTGCTTGGATACATATGGTTTTGTCCCTGTGAGAATTCTTTCATGCATTTGAAAACCACTGGTGGTGCTGGAGACTTTTATACTTTTTTGACTAACAATAGTCTTCTCTCCAGGGTGACTTTTTTCACTAAATTCAGAATAGGATTTCTCATATTGCTCATATTGATTGTGTTTCTCTCCACTGTTTGTCCTTTCATGCTTCTGGAAGGATGGGAAATCACTGCAGGTTTTTCCATGTTCATTACATTTATTCAACTTGTCATCAAATCCCAAATACTCATGTGGTTTCTCCCCAGTGTGATGTAAAATAGGCACATTTATTGATAAATGCGCAACAAGCAGCTCTCTACAAACAAGACTTGTAGTTGGCATTGAAGTAGCATGTTGTATGTTCACATTAGTATCTGGAGTCCAATTGAGTATGTTTTCATATTGATCACAAGTTGTATATTGATGGTATTTTGATATTTCTACATTTCTGAAAAAGAAACAAAGTATCAATCAGAGTAAAAGGTCTGCCTATCAATAATTTATCAAGATAACTTCTGGCTTGAAGCCTGATAAATTTTCAGAACGAACATGCCAAATGACCTGGAGGATGCCTCTAAAACCCCCGTTTCCCAGAATCATATTCCTCTGGGAAATTTAAATTGGTACAAATGCAATACAAAAGTGTAAGATTCATTTAAGTCATTGATACATAACGTGTATCACATAGTGATTATTTGACACCATTCCTCTTTTACTCTTCTCTTCTACCACTATTTAATTTTATTCTCTATTTCATATTTTAGTATCTCACATAAAAGAAAACATTTGATAATTCACATTGCATTTCACTTGTTTCTTTTATCATCGTGAGGCAAAACCCCATCATTTTTTTTAACCAGAAGTTATGATATTCTTGTTCTTGTTTGGCTGAATACACATAGCACATTTATTTTCAGTGCTAAGAATTAAACAAGGGTTTAAACAAAAAAATACATATCTAGTTTTTTAACTTCTTATTGTGAAAGAGATTCTCACTGACCATTCATTTGGTCAGAGTGGACTTCATACTGTCAACCTGTTCGCCCAGCTTTCCAGAGCGCTGGGATCATAAGAAGGCCCTACCATATTGAGTCTATCCCACAGTCTCCTTTCCCATGCATACAACAATTGACATCTAGGCTATTATCAGAGCTTAGGTACTGTGAATTGTTTCCACAACTTAGCTATTGTGAATACTCAAGAGTACTCTGCTTCGAGCTTAAGTACACATGTATCACTGCCTAGATCAAATGCAAAACATTTCTTTTTTGAGACATCTATATGTGGAACATAAACAATGGTTCTATTTTATATTCTTACCGATGATGTATGAGGGTGCATTCTAAGAATTATAAAACATGAATGAACATAATTCTTTGGAGGAAGTTTTCAAACATCTATTAACACTAGCATTCATGAGCATTTTAAATGTTGCTTCCAGGTTAGCAATTTTTTGGATAATGTATATCTCATATTCATGTATTTACACAAACAGAAACTTCAAGATAAGTGTCTAGCAAAGTTCAAGATTTATTCTTTTCATACATGCCTCTATATAAATATCTAAATGCAACTTCATACATTTTAATCATGCTGATAATAAAAATTTTTTTCCTGTGTATGAGGTATGTAGTGTCTTTTGTTGCATAATGTCACTACATTGGACTGTTTCTCTATGCAACTGTCAGATTACACAAAATCAACCTGTATGCATATCAAGAAAATTTTTGTGAAATTAAATAAATCTGAACATGGGCTGATTTGAAAAGTTTCTTTGCAACATTTCTGCTCACATCAGCTCTTAAGAAATATTGCATTTCATGATGAATGCAAATTACCTTATATTTCTTGGGCAATTTCTGTATTCTTCTTCCATTTGCTGGTTGTCCCAAGTCCTTCCTAAATTTTACCCAAAGAAATACAAAATGTCACCAGGTAATTATAGTAATTTAGTCATTAGCAGTTAGACTCATGGTATGATGAAAACAGGCCTCAGGTATTGTTCATGTTTTCACATTCTATTTAATAAATCTTTCTCACATTCTATTTAATGAATCCCATCAGCAACAACCAAGGATCTCTCACTGTATATATGAGAAAATGATGTTATCCTTACCTACAGCCTTTATATTCTGAAACGTTTCCCACATCACATCTCTGTAGAGCTTCTTTTGGGATGGATTCAGCACAGCCCACTCCTCCTTGCTGAAGTTCACAGTTACATCCTCCAGGGTCACTGCCTCCTAAATAATCACATGTATGTTTCCTGAAAGGAGGTTGATACTCATACACTGAGAACTAGAACTCCTCAAAAACCCAAACTGAGGTTGTTCCTTCAAATAACTCCATGACTTTGTCACAAACCCCTGTGTATGCACATAGTTTCACAAGCAATTCTGATGCTAGACTGCTTCTCTTTGCTACAGCAACAGCAGAATAGAGGGACTGTTTGACAGGGTGGGTTGTGTCATCAAGTTAGATTTGTGCATTTTTTCTAAAGCAAGCTCATAGAAACAGCCTGCAAATCACCATTCCCCCAAAAAGAGGCAGAATCTAATTAAGATTAGAAAAGAGGTAGTATCTAATTAAGAGTTGAGACAGACCATAGATTATACCTCTTTTCAAATCTGATTATTCATAGAATTAAGTCATTCTTTCTTGTATTGTATATAGTATTTTGAAGTGTGAATTTTTTTAGAAAAAAATTGAATATTAAATAACATATAAGCATTTTGTTCCTTATTTTCACTTGATTTTTTACAACAGAGAAACCATGTGTCCAATTTATTTCACTTGAGAGTGTGATCCTAAGGTCCACCCATTTAGCTAGTAGTGTTACAAGCTTATCCTTCTTTATGACAGTGTAATACTCCCTTGTGTAAAAAGACCACATCTTCTTTATCAGTTCACTAGTTGATGGCCATTATGGCCATTGTCAAGATTTTTTTATTACAAACATTGCCAGTGGAATCATGGGGGTGTATAAATGACTGAGGCATGATGCTTTTAATTCTTTTGAGGACAGACCAAGAAAGGGCTGAATGGATCATCTGATATTTTTTTTTTTTGAGGAATCCGAGAAGAAAATGTTTAAATGACTAAGGAAATAATGGGGGGGGGGACAAGAAAGAATAGAAGGACAAAAAGGAAACAGTTCTATAAATAAAGAAGGGGAAAGGGTCTAAAGGAAAGGAAGGAAAGTGGAAGAAAAAGAAGCCAGATATACAAGTTACAGAGACAAGTTCCCAAAACAAATGTTATCACTATGTGTACCTAAAATGTAGCATCAAAAAAGAAATCAGATTTATGAATAACATTAAAATGGTAATGGAAGAACAGTATTCTTGGAACAAGTCCATGAACAAGAAAAATGGGAGCCAGGTGGTACATTGTCTTACACCTCAGTGACACCAAATGATTGGCTTGCCCTCAGATATAATAAATCCTACGGTTGTCTGAGTAATATTAATGAGGGGAAGGATATGTTTAAGATATATTAAACATATTAGAAAAGGAAGATATCACAATGTGATTGGGCACTAACTACAAAAGGAAAACTTCAGCTAGGTGGTAACTGCCTATAATTCCAGCACTTTGGAGGCTAATGTAGGAGGATTTCCATGAGTCTGAAGTTTGCCAGCTGAAAGGTAAATTCAAGGCCAGTCAAGATTTCCAAGTGAATACCTGTGTCACACTACTTCCACAAAGGGAAAACTTAAAGAAAATATTATGTCACTTAGAAGTCACTCCTTTGCTCTATTCAAAAACAGAGCTATGCAGTAAAACAGAAGACTGACAACATTCAAGACCTCGAGAGCAAGGTCATACTCTACATAAAGCACATTCATGTTGTGTAACCTTTTGTTACAATCTGCATTTAGCAGAGAGAATGATGAATGGGTCTCAGGAAAGAAAGGCAGCCTTCTATGGTTTCACATGCAGTAGAATAGTTACTCTTGAGACAGCTTGTGGTAGACATGTCTGAAAGGAATCACAGTATGTTTTATTTAGGATCAGGGAGAAACAGGTATGTATTTGGAAATCTAGGTTCCATGCTCTTCTATTTTATCTATATAAATTACATATTGGAAAGGGAAAGATAAACTTAATGCCCTAGGTTTTACAGTGAAATAAATTTTAGGTAACAAAAAAGTTTCCTCAGAAGAAACAAGTAGCCCTCAGAATTTGAAGGAGAAACTGAAGTCTATAAAGAATATGGGAAATACATACAACTAGACTAAAATATCTGCTGCATACACAAAGATTTTATACAGAAAGCAAACATCAATGAACAGAAATCTCTAAAATGTATAAAACATATCTGACTAAAGAGAAACACTGATTAAAAAACAAGACCTAGTCTTGACCAAAAAAAAATTGAGATATAAAAGAACACAGTAATATTCAAGCACGGAGGGAGAATCAACTGATACAAGGCACATCCATCTGATTTCCTTTCAAGATTGTCAAAATCAATAGACAAGTGACTTCATTCCATTGTCCAGAGAAGGTAGTGTGCTATTATTCTTGCAGAGAGATGTGATTATTGTTAAGTAAATTTGAAAAATCTTGAACCTTATGACCAATAGAATTAATGAGAAAACTACTTCTTTCATTCAGTTATCAACATTTGTGTAATGAGACAAAAAAGTCCCAAAATATTTCCCCGTGCAACTTCTAAAATACTTCTTGAAATTACATGGAAAGAAACTAAAACAATACTATTCATTGAAAATTACAAATGGTAAACTCAGGAAAAGTTACCAAAGAGTGACAGCGGTCAAAAACAAGGGAAGAAAAGTTTAACGCAGGTAGGGAATTTGTCACATGTATACTCTCATCCACTACCCAGTGCCCAATGATCGAATGTTTTGAATACACCAATGAGGACACCATTTATATTCTTAATGTCATTAAATCTCACCCAAAATATCTCCAAATAAATTTGATATAAAATATTTAAATAGCAAATTATCAGTAACAACAAAAATCATACTCTTGTCTTTCCTCATTTGCTCCTGCACAATCACGTTCTTGGAAGGGACTGAGGTCTGCTAGTTCCTTCCCATACAACCATTCAGTAAAACCTATAGAGCAGTTCAGGTTGGCTCAGCTTGGGAGTCTCTCTGCAATACTTTGTACACTCTTGACTTAGCTCCCTGAGAAAGAGGATTCTAGTCTCTGGCCAGCATGTCTCATTTTAGAGTTCACACAACTCAAAATCTCCTCACAGATGCAAAGTTGCTCAGTGTTTTGCCCACTGAGCCAGAACAGAAACAAAGACAATACACTTTCTGCTTGAGAGAAGCCCAAATGACAGACTGTAAAGTCCCTTGCTGACCCAGGCTTCCTTCCAGGAGATTGACTTGACCCAGTCTGTTGGATTGCTGATTTCAAGCATGATTTGCTTTAAGCTTTGGAGAGCTCCCAAAGCTCTATTGTATATATGGGCTAGTTATATTTGTTGTTCCTGATGTTGGGATCACAGCTCCATTACTGTACTTACAGATTCAAAGACACATAGAGAAGAACAATAAATCCAGTGAATAATCTGGATATAGGGAATGGCAGAACATGGTGGACTAGAAGGAAAGTAGTAATATATGCAGACTGTAGAAAATTGAATGAGACACAGCATTCTGTTACAGATTTTCTCACCATTATTTCTCAGTCTAATAATTTTCTATATAAAGAAAATAAAAGTATGTTAGTAGGGCATATAATTACTATTAAGTAAAAACCAAATTGTTGTAATTTGTTAGCAGTATTAACATAATCAAGATAAAAAATTTGCATTTTCAAGTGCCTCAGCCAGGCAACTTACTCCATCCAAGTCACAAGGGAATCCAGCTTTCTAACAACTAATGATACCTAGAAGGCCAAAATGATTGCTGCAATGTAGTGCTGCCCCCACTTCCCTGTGAAATGGACAGCTAAGCACTTAACACAGTAAATTTTCCATGATATCTTATTTCCTTTCCACAGTTTGAAAGTTTTTCTACTCTGGCATCTTAATTTCTCCAAAGTGATTTTCTTAACTTAATGGGTGGACTTATATTGTCACATTTGTTGGTTTGAGAGATGCCTAGGATATTAGTAAGCTCTAGTCTGAGTGTGTCAGAGTGAAGTTAAAAGGCAGATCTATACTACATCTAGTGCATGATGCCTCCCCCACAAACTCCTTTCCTTCTGGTGAATCTCCACTAGAAGGATGAAGAACTGATGCTGGAAGCCTGAGGAACTTGAGGCCAACAACCAAATGCAATGGCAAATACCAGAGATTACCCACAGAAACATGCACAACTTTTTTTTTTATTTTTTTTGTGGGGGGGGGGTACTGGGAATCTAGGATTTTGCACTTTCCAGGCAGGCACTCACACTGCAGTGCTATATCTCCAGCCCCAGCCCCAGAAAATGGAGCAGATTTCCTTTTCCCTTTTTATTCCATTGATGGTACAAGCCTATTGGTTGCTGTGAATGGCATAAAGGGTGGGTATCCCTACTCAACTTGTGTCCTACAAGGCCGTCATCCACAGAAAACACTAAGCCTTAGTCATGTGGTAAGTGGTTATTACTTATCATGGGGACACAGCACAACTCATGGTCATAAAAATTAAATAAACTTTTCTTTTGCTAAACATGCCCCTCACAAATATTCTTCATAGATAGTATTTATTAACTGATTGCACCAAACTGTTCCGGTAAAAATGCATACATTTCCCCTTGAGAGCCTTATGCCATTAAGAGTCACATTCTCAGAAAAATAAACACATAGTAATCCATATGGGAGACCCAGGTTTCCAACACTATGCAGCTTCCCACAGTTCAAAGTAGTTCCTGCTGCACATGGATTTAGAGCAATAAAAGAAGTTTTACCATGATAAATCAAATATATCAAAAATTCCTTTTAAAATCACATTTGTAGACAAAACCAAATCCAATATGAATCGTCCATTTTTTCCTGTGCATTGGTTCCCCTATTATTCCAGTTTAGTTTAAGGTCCTAGATGCTCTATTGTTAGTGATTGACACCTTCTGTTCAGCCATTAAAAATGATTTCAGTACAGTCACACTTTAACTAAGGCATGTAGCCAGTTCCAAGATAAATCCTGAGCATCCTAGGAGATTCTATCCCTTTCAGAAAGTGTAACTGCTGTACATTTGAATCCTTCTGAGGCTGAATCAAAAACTTCAATTCAAATCATAGATTTGAAGCAATGTTACAAGAAATATGATGACACTTTAGAAGTTTTCTGTAGACAAACTTGGTGTGGCCAGGCTCAATGGATTGTGATAGCAGAAGAAATAAAAGAACATACATACTATATTATCGGGCCATATTCTAGAGGCTATGATCCAATAATTTCTAAGAATCCTTTTTCGTTTGTTTTCTTAGATTTTTTTTTAATTGTAATTTTTATTGATACATGTGCACAGTGTATAACGACTGCATTTATTTTGGGAAATTGGTACATGTGCATAGCAAATCTCAATTCTTTTTTGTCCTTTCGTCTTTTTTGTCTTTTGCCAGCAGTATATTCGTTTTTTAAAAATCGTATGAGTCCTTTAAAAGATAATTATAATGTATAATGATTAAAAGCCACACTAACAGGAAAATCCATCAAAAAAAATTAGAAGGAAATCATAGAAACTCATGGTGGACTTTTAGGTTCATTGTCCATGCTGAATTACAATACCTTTCTCTTTTTGCTTTCTAACATTTTCCTTATCAACTCTCTTGTATTTTCACTTTACATAATGAGATTCTCACGTGAGAGAAACCATGAATTATTTAAGATTATGTGTCTGATTTACTTCACTCAGTATGATGGTCCCAAGGTACATCCATCTTCCAACAAATGACTCAAGTGTGTGCCTCCTTATGGCACAGCAGAACTCAACCATGTGTAACTATGTATTCTTAAGCATTCATCTCATGATGAACAAACAGGCTGCACCCAATATTTAGCCTTTATGCATTGTGCTGCTATAAAAATGTGTATACTTACATCCCTGGAAAGTGATGTCTCACACTTTTAAGAAAAATAGCTGGGTCCAATGGTAGTAATAATTTTAGTTTTCTGAGAAATCTCTATATTTTACAAAGTGGCTGTACCAGTTTACATTGCTACCAACAATGAAGAACCATTTGTTTTCCTCTGCTGGCTTCCTTGCATTTGTTCTTGGTTGATTTCTTGATTATAACAATTCTTTCTGGAGTGAAATAGAATCTGAGCTTACTAGAGTCAACACAGAAAACAAAATAAAAATTTTCAAATACAAAATGACAAGATGCAGAAGCAAAATGCAACTTCAGGCCTCCAGGGCACCCAGAGCAAGTCCCGGAGACAACAAGAGAGGAAGACGGAAGACACACACCTGGCGTGTCTGAAATAATGGCAACTGAGGACGAGAAACAAATCCATGAGGCTACAGAGAAAATCACATCAGAAATAATCTCAGGCTAAAAAAAAAGAAATGTCAACGTTTATAAAGGAAATGCTCAGCAAATCCAGAGTAGAGATAGATGAAAAATTTTTTAAAAAGTAGATAATGATAGGAAGAGGATGGAGCGAACACCGTCTCCCTGGTGCCTTTTACACCAATCTGGATGAAGATATTACTAATGTCCAGAACAGCCTCGACTTTACAAATGACAAATGAAAGCTCACCACATCAATTTACTCTCCTGAATAATACTGACTACTGTCTAAATCCCCAAAATTGATTTTATGGCCTCAACCTTCACATTTGCATTTTCATTACGACTGAAATTATATTTTGTTCTTTTTTGCTATAGTCCTCAGTGCCCTTATATGCTGTTCTGGTGGGAGCACCATATCCAGCCCAGGATGGCCTTCATGTATCAAGCCCAGTCTGCTCAACTCAGCACAGCAAGGAAGTAACACAGAAAAATGGGAAGAGCCACAGACAAAATACAATTTCCCAGGAAATGTCCCTCGTGAACTTCTCCCACCTAAGCCCCACCCTACTGCTGAGCTTATCAGTGGGGGAATCGACAAAAAACTGTGAGGTCCACATACTCCAATCGAGTTTTAACACAAAAGGTATTTGGGTGACATTTTACACATAAGCCACAACACCAGGTCTGCTGTTGAAAAAAAAAAGAGTCAAGGGACGCAAGAGCCCAGCGCCACTCAAACACAAGCATCACACAAGAGTCAGCAGATCCACCCAAACCACCCAGTTGTCAGGGCCCAGTAGGATGGTAAGGGGGGCAGCAGGCGCCGAGCTGCTGCTTTGGGCGTGCTTACGTCACCTCATCGCACAGCACAGCAAGCTGAGGAAAGCCTGGCAGTTTCTCAGCCTCACCCTGAAATTCAGAAAAGCACAAGGGCAAAAAAAGCAGCAGTTGTTATACAGGAACGAGGCTGCACAGGTGATGCAGAGGTCTAGGTCCTGCAAGGACTGCTTCTGTCCATATGTCACTGACCTTATGCCTCTACCACAGCCTTACTCCTGTCTTGAGTCACTGGAACCTGTACCTCATCATTTAGATGACTAGGGCTCTCTCAAGGCCCTTCCCATCCAACAGCCATCAGGAAATGTCACAGAACCAGTCACTGTGAGCCAGCCAGGGCGGCTTTCAGCAACACACCAGAGCTTTTGACCTGGGTTATCTTCTACTGGAAGATTCCTCTGGACAGTGTGCCCACTTGGACAGTTCACAGGACACAAGCCTTACTTACTGAGGCACTGCTGTTCCATTTCTTGCCCTCTGAGACGAAGAAGGACAAGAGAAAATATGTATCTCTTTAAGAGGAACATAAGTAATAGGGTATAACAAAAACCCTCTCTAACACAGCTTCCTCCCAGGATACTGACTTCACCTAGCATGCGGGATCACAGTACTTGCTCCAAGACTTCCCAGAGCTGCCATTGTCTTACTGTTCTCCTAGGGATCTTCTGAATTGCTGTCCCTGACGATCTGGTCACAAGTGTAACCCTGTGCCTCCAGATTCAGTGTCTCATTGAGTAAACTACAAAACCAAAAGAAGTAGCAGGTCACAGACCAGGGCAGGACAGAATGCAACAGAAGGAAATGTTTAAAGTTGTCAGAGGATAGAAATTCAACAGAGGCACTTGGTTTCACTGTGTAGCATTTCCCACACCTTATCTTTTAACCTATTTATTTTCGGAAAAAAATACAAAAATATGCTGAAAAGAGAGTATAATTATCTAATGCATGAGATAAACTGGCATAATATATTAACAGTACTTTGCAAAATGTATAAAGATGAAAGAAAAGGAAACAATTCAACTGCCTCAGACAAGAAATCTTCTTCATCCAAGATCGCACACACACAGAAAACCTGATCTCTGAGTACTGATCATGTTCTTCACCAGGAGGACAAAAGGCTGCTGAAGAGCAGCAGCACCCTCAATCACTTTCTTATGATGAGGCAGGTCACCTAAGCATTTAACACAGTAAACTCCGTACACTACAATTGCCTCACTTCAAAATGTTAAGTCCTTCCTCCTTCTACTCATGTATTTCATCAAAGGCAAGGTCCTACAAGAGTCTTGGGACAGGTCACCTTGAGGACCAGCCTGATAGGCTTGAGAGATGCCAAGGATCCTAGTAAAGCACACGCCTGGTGGAAGCACAAACTTCCAAACCACCTGCATGAGACACCTTTATCCCATCTTTCTGCAATTTGTCACAGTCAGCAGTCCTCTAGATCTGCTCTCTGTACAAAAAGGACACAGAAAGAAAGTTCCAGGATGGGGGTGTAGCTCAGTAGTAGAGCATTTGCCAAGCCCTGGGTTCAATTCCTAATGCTGCCAAAAAAAAATAAGTGTACAAGACAATGAACTAGTTACAATCACTGACAGGAAGAATGTAGAAATAGTAAGATTGGTAAATTACTTCATGTTGCATAAAGAAAGCTTATCTCTTTAAAAAAAAAGAGAGACAGAGAAAGTTCTGCCTCCCAAGGTCCAAGGAAGACTACATTACTATTTCATACCTTCTCAATGTGGGTGTCAGCTTGAAGTCACTAGCCACAAGCTGTAATAGCTAAGCCCATGGTTACTCACCTAATTCAAACTCATATTAGTAACAAGTGAGACAAAGCTCAGTCCAGTTCTTCCACAGTAAACAAAAGGAGCCCTTGTTTTCCTTCTGAATTCAGAAATGAAGTAGATAGAAAATATTGTGAGATGTTACTCCTTGTTAGAAAACATACCTGCAAATTATAGCACAGTGATAAAGAGTGCTTGCCCAGCATTCCTAATACCCTGGAGTCAGCCCTCACACTAGAATAAAAAAGCAAGCAAAGATGGCAGAAAACTTATTTTCATATGACAAATTGTAGAGATCAACTAATCATATATGAATTGTATGGCAACTGAATTTGATTTTGCCTCTCAAACTTTCAAAGGCACACTCTAGTCAGTCTGAAGAAACATACAGCACATGGAAATAAAACATGGAGACAATGCAAGAAAATCCAGGAATAAGAAAATATTCCAAACTAAAATTTTAAAGAAAAATATATTAAAGTGAGTTTGAATATATGCAAAATAAAGTTAGACATTCTGGAAAACAAGACAATTTATGAAATTAAAATGGAGATAAAAAACTTTTGAGAAGTTTTGTTGATGCTTTACAAGTAAGAAACACCTAAAGAAGATTTTATTAAAAGAAATGCATGCCCATCTCAAATATAACAATAACACATATGCAGATAATTTACAAAATGGCTTACTGAAGAAATGAAAATCAATGCATTACACAGAGACATAAAACACAGAAAATGAAAAGAAAAAACTGAAATTTGAGATTATGACACTCATCAAACTAAAGAAAGTCGAGTGTTTGTTGGATAACAGGAATAGACAGTACTGTGTACTTGTTCTGGTCATGTGTGTGATGTACACCAACATTTTAGATGGACACACACTCTGTGCACCAACAGTCTCCTGAACACCCAAGGAGTTTTCTCACATCTGCTTCCAGGTTAGCAGGAAATACAATGTTCATGGTGGCATTTACAGCAGTGACAGAACTAGACCAGCCTGCTCTCCTCTAACTGCGGAAAGGCAAATAAGATGTTAGGGACACAAACACTGGAGATGTTTTAGGAGTTAACATGCACACACAGCAATGCAAATAAGCCTGGGAGATAAAACTCAGTGAATTAAGCACTACACAACATAAACTCTTTAAAAAACACTCCCGTGTGATCATATTAAAATACAAATGTATACATGATGCTGAGGTATAGCTCAGTTTTAGGACATACTTAGAGTGCTTATCAATCTCTGGGCATCATAGTCAGCATAAAAAGTGTATATAAGACCATGGGGTATAATTCAGTATTGATCAACAAGCATACAAGAGTGGAAGGAATACAAAACTGCAATCACTAGTCATATTTGGGGCAATATTTCTTTCTATTAAGGGCCATCCTGTGTGCTGTTTGATACCGAGCAACATCCCTGACCTCAACCCATGAGCTGCTCTAAATCTTGCTCATGCTGTATGTTATGGTTTCAACAAAAATGCTGGGACACATTCACATGGTTTCTGATGTGCACGATCAATGCTTGAAAACCACTGATTTAGCAGGTGAAGTGAACAAATAAGCTGCTAAATGAGAAGGTACTTAAAATGGGCAAACGAAAATCACAGGACACAGCTCTGCACCCCAAACCCAAGCTCAGTGGCTCTTCCCAAAGTACTTGCCTTCTGCACTTGCATAACGCTTTCCCTGTCCTCACCACCTGCACTATATTCTTGATATTATGGGTGTGAAAAGAGAACGGGTTCCCAGCTTGAAACTGTATGACACCCACAGGGACATGTACAGGCCAGGCTAAAGGGTGGCTTGAAGTGAAGCTCTGTGCTTCATCTCAACTGTGCCCTCAACACTAGGCCAACCCATGGGCTTTCCTACAATATCAACAAGGAAGGTCTGTCACTATAATGTACAGAACACAAGACAAACTTAAAGGGTTTTCAGGGATTGCAATTTCTTACCATAGATGGAACACAGAATAAAAGGTTCAAGGTCATCTCTTTCCCCAGAGAGCTATCAATCGTTCCAAAGGAGAAACAGTTTTGGAAGTGAGGGTGCTGGACATGCCTGCATTTAGCCCATTAAGCTCTTGGAAGAGGAAGTGAGATTACATTCAAGAGCAACCCAGTGCAGAAAGTTAGACAATGATTCAAGATTTAAACAGTTACAAGGTGCCCATAATTAATATAAATTAAATCAAGGAATGGAAACATTTTCTCTTCAACTTGCACATACTTGGTGTCTTCTGCTCAAAGTACTCAGCCCTGTGTCTGTCCATTGAAAATTTCCATCCTGCCTTCCTCATACTGGTGATGTTAGCCGAACAATATGTCCAGAGGAAGGCAGCTCTGCATGAAACTCAGATACCCCAAAATATCAAAAATGTAGAAAAAAAACACCTCAAAGTAATGTTCCCTTTTCCAAACAATATTATAATATTCTCCTGATTTTGTTGCTCTGAAGAATCTGGTGTATAGCACTCAAACCAGAAGTATGCTGGGCATGGTGGCACACTCCTGTAGCTCCTGTACTTGGGAGGCAGAGACAAGAGCATCTCTTGAATTTGTGGCGAGCATGGGCTACACAATAAGTTCAAAGGTACCCAGAACTGCATAGGAAGACCCAATCTCAGAATAAATACAAAAAAAAAAAAAAAAACAGGACACAATCTGGTGTCATGTTCTACACAGGACCACACAAAGAGTTGAAAGAATGAGTCTACGGATGCTACTTGAGTTTGAAAAAGGAAGGGCCGGGATACAGTTCAGTAGCACGAGCACCTGTCAGGCAAGTGCAAGGTCCTGAGTTCAATTCAAGGTACCAAAAAAACAATTTTTTTTTTAACTGAAAAGGAAAATATCTTGAACAACCCAAAGGAAGTTGAAAATATAATTTATTGACAATGCACAAAATATGTCTGATCAAGCAAACATCACTGGTAAGCCTTAGATCTTTTAGAGACTTCCGGGAAGATGGCGACCGGGTAGGCAGCAGAGAGAGAACCTCCCAGAGGATTACCACCCAAACAATGAAATATAACAATATGAAGACAGAAATAAGGACTTCCGGGAAGAAGACGACCAGCCGAGAGAGCGAGTGTGGAGGGAAGAACGGCTTCAGCTCCTGAACCCGACAGAGAACGCGCTACTGGGA
>PVLD010016376.1:0-45190 GCA_004027595.1 Dinomys branickii | reverse complement strand
AAAGACAAGAAAGAAAACAGGCATACATCAACAACAGCAACAACATCAACAACAACAACAACAGAAAAAAACACCGCTTGTTGCTGCTTTACATATTGATATCTTCGAAGTGTGTGTTCAGGCTAACGCATACAGATATACACTATTAATCTAATATCCTGTCATCGATTATTGCTTAGCATTAAGTGATATAATACAATAGTAGAACCATGTTAGCCCTCCGGATGCAGGCATATAGAGGGCAGGGCACCGTCTGTAGGTGCAGGTGCTGACCCGGCGAGGCCTTAGGTTAAGGAACGCCAGAAATGCAAACCAACCGCCAGAAAACAGGAAAGAATCACGGGATACATTCTCGTTTGAAGCCCTACAAAAGAATCAATTTGTGGACAACTTGATTTCAGGTTTCTAGCTTCAAGAAATGTGACACAATAAATGACTATGTTCACTTACCTAGCTGGTAGTAAGTGCATTGTTACAGCATATCTAGTGAACGTTGTGCTACTATATTACTATATGTTCACCTACTTTTATCCATTTCTCAAATATTCTTTTTCTTTCTGCAGAAATCTGTGGGATTTTTATTCTACAAAATACATCTCAATTAGGACTCTTGAAGCTGTTGTTTCTTATAAAGCACACTGCTAAGCCAAAACAGAGGTGAGATGGTCCAGGAGACTTAGGATACATGGCCAGTGTCCAGTCTGTCCTCCTGTGACATATTGCTGCACATGATTTGAGATCTGTAGCTACTTTAAAGACATAGTTCCTTGGGAGACTTCAGTCTTTGTACATTGATTGTCATGTCCTTTCTTCTTTGCTGTGTCTTGAATCTAAAGTATTGCATGTTACACAAGGTATAGCTCTCCAAGTTTCAGCTACCAGGAATGTAACCAGAGAAAAACTAAGCCTGCTATTGTGTGGCTGTTTGTTTACATGAAAGCCAGCCAGGTTTGAAATCCATTCGAATTATGACAAATGTCTACTTACCATATTTAAGCTTATTACTGAGCTACAGATATAAGCAATATATCTTTCAGCAATGGCTCAGTTATTCTGAATCAAGCATTTGTGAGTCTTGACCAATAAATTACATGTTCAAGAACATCAGAATGTAACAAAAGAAAGTATTATGATTAATGTGTTCATGCCAGGGGAATTAATGATTTTCTATTAAGAAACACTACACTCATGAGTCTTGATCATAAATGGATGTGAAATTCTATTAAGCCACTTACACCTAGATTGCGATATTTTAAAAACAAGTCTGATAACTTCTAACACATGAATTTAACCTGATGCAGGAAAACCTAGTCACTCTCACACCATAGGGCTCACACGATACTAGACAAGGAGACAGACACCTTTTAAAAATATTCTTCTAGTTGCTTTGAAAATAAGACAAAACATCCTCGGACAGCTCCTGCCGGCCCTCTGGCTACTTGGGCAACTACGTATCCTTTTCATGCTGTCTTCATGTCTGTTCTCCTGTTTAACCCTGTAGCTATTGAAATCTTTTCAGGTTGGTTAGTATGTCCTCCTCACACTCTTGCTCCTCCAAAGTAGCCGTTTCTTGTCCTGGACTATCCTTCCCCTGCTTGTGTGCTAGTGTTCTTCAGTCAGTAAAGTATGTTTCCTGTGGAACCTGTGCTGCTTACTCTGGCAGTCAATATGTTCTTTCTCTTCCAGTTTCATTTGTCATGGAATGCCTTTCCAGGCCTTTGTTGTATTACTGAGTACACTTCTATTCCTGTGTTAAAATTATTCTGCACCACTGCACTTCAGTCATCTGCAAGCCTTTTGTGGATAAGGCCTCGTTTTGACCATGCCTTTGTACTAAATCTCACACAAACATTTACATAAGTTGAACCCTATACATATTAGTAGAGTGAATAAATTGATGAATGAGTAAGTAGAAAATTAAATTGCGAGTCAGATGAAATTGTAAATGGAAAAATTCTCTAAAAAAAAATAATAGCTGCATTTCTCATATTAAACTGTCATCATATTTATGGTGTGTCAGAATAAAGCCAATAGAATATGTACAGAAACTTACATGCAAGATATAAGACAAGATTAAGGTCAATTCTCTCCGAAAGTGGTAGTTTCCATAACTAGAAGAGAAAGGAAGCATCCGAGTAGAATAAACATAGAGTCAGTCTCTGCCTTTATGTCTCTCTCTTTCCCTAGACGGGACTACAAAACAGCCAAAATAATCAGAACTCTTAGGGGTGTGGTCTCTCCATTACATTGGTTTATCAGCAGTCTGCAGAGAGGATCTCATGCTGGATGAGAAATAGACATGGAATATAGAAATAGAGTTTCTCTCCTCTCCTAGCAGTTCTAGTAGAATACGAAAGTCTCATACACATTGGAAGCAATCTCACATAGGATAGGCAGTACAGATATAAACTTGTAATATTGACTTATTGACTATTCACTTTTTGCTTATGCTTTGTTTTATTCCTAAGCTTTTGGTGATGGTTTTTGAAAGGTATGGATCAGTGATGGCAAACATTTTAGAAACTGAGTGTACAAACTGTAATCCAAAACTTGCTCATTTATTGCAAAGTGGCAGTACTGCAATTAAACCTAAATGCTGAGGTTTTAGTTTAGAAAAATCTCTTCTCTGAAACTCAGCCACTGGGTGACTTGGCTCTCTGTGCCTACAGAGAGGGGTCTGTGTGTCCTCTGAGGCACGCATCGCCTAGGCTCTCCACCACTGGTACAGACTATCTCAACAGTCCAAGGGGACCTAAACAGGTACTCTGACCTACACAGCTCCACTACAGAGAGGCTTAGATCCTATGATACATTAAGAGTTCTTAAAAGTTGGATAAGCTTTCTGAGCATAGCTTTAGATACTCTTGGCTTATCTGATCTTCAATAGAGATGTCTTCTTCCAGAGCCCTGTATCTGAACTTTAAATCTTAAAAGAAGGGCTGGGGATATAGCTCAGTGGAATAAGCGCTTGCCTAGCAAGGACAGGGTCCTGAGTTCGATCCCCAGTACCGCAAAAAAAAAAAAAAAAAAAAAAAAAAAAAAGCGTCACAGTAAATCTTAAAAGAAGTTGTTTACAGGAATAGGTGGGCATTATCCCTAATTGAGTGCCTGACACAATGTAGATATTCACCAATATGTGTGATTTTTGTGGCTTTGAATTTTAAAGAATTTTCTTAGTCATTCAAGAACTAACATAAATGCCTAAAATCAACTATTCTAAGTAATGGAAATTGCCATGCTTCATTAGATACTAATAACAATAAGAAAAAATGCACTTTATAAAGCCATTGTTAAGAGTTCTGACCCCAATATTTTCTATATTACCATAGTTAATGACTTAATATTTAGGCTCTAATTTGATAAAACAGGCAAAGGAAAATTTATTATTCCTAGAGTAAAGTTTATTATGCTAATTAAATGAGATAAATTAGCACCTTAAGGTAACAATAAACCTACTTGTTAAATTAACATTTGGAATAGAAATGGCTGAGCTCAGACATTATTGCTCCATTTCTATAGTGTAGATATGTCCTGGGATTGAACTGTTGGAACAAAACTATTGAAAAAAAGACACCCATTCCTACTTTATTTACTCTATATACTGCTTTGTATTTCCCTTAGTGCATCTATTTATATGACATGTTTTTAAAATATAGTTATGACATTTTTCTTTATTTTTCATTTGTATTTCACTGCTATTTTCTCAGCATATTCAATAATGTCTTATTAGACAGTAGATATTAATGAATTAATTAATGCATACATTAATGAATTATTTAGTAAATCTATACATGCTGTACCATATTAATCTATGCTAATCATTATAGTGGGCGTACTGTAAGACTGTCTCTCCAAATTGGAGTTTGCATCTTTGTCCATTGGTGATACATTGTTTTGTTTTGTTTGTTTTTGTTTTTTTGTGGTACCGGGGATCGAACTCAGGACCTTGCACTTGCCAGGCAAGCACTTATTCAACTGAGCTATATCCCCAGGCCAGGTGATACATTGTTTAACCAAGCTCCTCAAACAAATGCCTCAAATTTATATTGCTTTCAAAATGCTATCACTCTGATCATTTTGTTTCCCTCCACCATTCTCTGGTTAATGACAGTGACTCAAAGAGCCAGTGCTGCGACACAGCCTAATATATCACCCTCTGTTTAGCTAGCCAATATTCACTATCACGTCTCTGTAATAAAACTGACTTCTTTGCCCTCTTTGCTGATCTCCAGCTCACTCCTTCAGGTTTGACATTTTCCCCCAACTGACCATGAATCTTTAGGCCTGATCAAGTATCTGGCCTATAGCAAGGGTTTAAAAGCATTTTAAAATTTTTTATAATACATTATATTTTCTGGCTTTCTTTTTGTTTGTGCGAGGCAAGTAGACTTATGGCTTGGATGGAATAAAAAAGGAAAGAAGGAAGTGCTGCTTCTGCTTCTTTAGGACTTCCAGTCTTGGCCAGCACTTTGGACATCTGTCTTCAGCCTTACAGTGCAGACTATTCAGCTTCCCGGTATGGATTTGCATGGGCCTGTGCAGGTAACTTCTGGTCTTTGAGTTTTGACTGGACCTTTCATACCTCCAGCCCACAGATGGCGCTCTTGCGCTGCCCCATGCCTGATTATGCAGGCAGCTATTGTCATCTATAACTACATATAATGAGAACTCCCGTCTCTTATTAGAAGATATTTGAGTTTTCCTTTTAATAGAGTTTCAGCAGAGGAATTTAAATATACAAAATGAAGGAAAATTCAACATTAGATGATATTTTCTAGAAATACTACAATAAAAGCTAGGGAAAAAGAGAGAATAATGTGGACTGGAATCATATCAAAGACCTCAAACATGAGAGGGAAATTAGGAAAGATAAGGAAGTCATGTAGAATCCCATAGCAGGCAATGCTAATTTTTATCATAAAACATTAATTTACCGTATATGCTTCCTGAGCATTTAAATGATCCTAGTTTTGAAATGATTTTTGAATGGATTAAACACTTCTTAATTAAGTGTACACATTCATGAAATACTGTCTTATGTAATATTCACAATTCTGATAAAACCCAGTAGGAAAAACATTCTTTTATTCACCTCTTTATTCACTCACTCATTCTTTCCCCCATTCATTCATTCATTCAGTTATTCACACAATCACTCTAATCTGTTGACTCATAGAAATGTTCCAAGGACTTGTGTCATGGTAGGTGTACATGTAGGAGCATTTCACTGTAGATGTGAAATGGTTCTTGGGTTTGAGTTGGCCTTGAAGCAGAGAGCAAAGGAAAGATCAAAGGGGCAGACGTACCCTTCTGGGTCACACCCTCCATGACCCAGCTTTTCCAAGAGGCCCCATCTTCTTACTGCACATTTAGTTGTGAACTCATCAGAGTGGATGAGCGCACTGGGGAGCACAGAACCCTATGACCAATCACCTTCTAAAAGCTCCGCCTTCTCACACATGACCTTTTCAGGGACACTTTAGGTCTAAACCATAACACCCACCCCAAGTATCTATTGAAAAATAAAGAATTATAATTATAGTGTAATTATATATATAATTACTATATGCTATATTAATGCTTGCTTAATCACTGTGGCAAAACCATAATTGCTAAGAATAAAAGTTACAGAATTGCAGGTGTTTGCACACTACTCTCCCTTGCTGTTTTTTTTTTTTTTTCTCCTTCTCTTATCCAACCTTTCCAGTAGAAGTCCTGGTTAATGCTTTTCAACTGTTCTGGGACATTTTCTTCACATCTCTCACAACATTGAATAACACATGCTAACTGGGTTTTTGTTAACACAGAGGTGAAAACCTACAGGCTAAGTTTAATGGTGCAGAATTGGAGCCTACAGTCTAAAGCACAAATTAATCTGCTTATATATTCAAAATAAGGGGCTGGAGCTCACTTTCTAAATCAACATTCTTAGAGGTGCCCTAGAGCCATTTCAGTTCACCGAAGAGACACTGCTAAAAAGACACAGGCTGGTCAGTCATAGCAAAGCTACTTGGAAAACATTTGTTATAGAAAGATTAAATTTATGCAAATATGTGCCAATGATTTTATTGTAACATAATAGCATTGTGTCAAATAGGAATAAATGAAAATAGTAAAACATTGTAATAGAAGAGTTTCAGGATGGTAATTCACTCAATTTGTGACTTTTCTACACCTATCTGTGTAAATGAATGATGAATTTCTGAGGTCTGAAATTCATATTTCATTACTCTAAGAAGCTAGACAAAATATGTGTTAATTGTATAGTGGCTTCATATATTTCTCAATTTAAAGGTATTCTTAGATATATGATTAATATTACTCATCTCAATATAGGATTTTAAGGTTCTATAAACTGTACTTTATAATTATAATTTAAATTATGACTATTAAGTCAGTTTCATTGCCTAAAAATGTCTCTAGTAGCTACCTCCTACTAGAGAGGACTATGCAAAGTGTCAGTAGGAGTTATAAGTTTGCAAATTGTTATACAACTAGTGATGTGGCTTATTGACAAATGTTACTTGATTTTGACATCAAATGATCCAGATCCAAATTGTAAAGCAAGGTTTTACAATGATATTCAAAGACCCAAAGTCACCCTAATAAAAATCCTGCCCATTTAATAAAATACTTGGCCTTGCAACACTTTCTATTTTCTGTATCAGTAGTCTGTACTTTTTCTGTGCTTACAACATTAATAACATTCTAAAAATTAATGACCAATCCTGCTGAAAGCTATTTAATTATTTAAAATTTTATAGTTCTTATAAATACAAGAATCTATTGACATTTACCTTAGTGTTTTCCTCTGACCTCCAGATCCTATTACTTAGGTAATGCAATTCAGCATGATCATCTGGAGTTGATTTTCTTTAGTGACCTTGCAGCCATGCCCACCCGGTTTCTATTAACTCCACTGTTTGCCAAGTATAGCAGTACATACCTGAATTGCACTTTGAGATATGGCTCAAATAATTTTCCATTAGCCACCTAGGACCCTAAGAAGTACACCCTAAAATCTGCTATGGTTTAAGTTTGTATAATATCGTTAGGCTACTACAATGGTGATCAACCAGAAGTTCACAAAGCCTGTTTTTAAGAATTAATGTTTAAAATTACATAAAGCTTAAGGGAATTTTACTTACAGTTCAGCCTAGGTATCCTACTGTATAATTATTACCTATATTGTTACATAATCTAGTTCATAATGATTCTTGCTAGCCCCAGTTGCATTATAAAACACATATTATGTTGTCAGGTTTACACAGAATATTTATTTCAAGGACAGAGTACAAGTTTATTTTTATTTATACATTTTCTCAAAGCTATTTTCTGTTGTCTTCCTTTATCACGTCCTTTTGTAGTCCGTATTGATACTGTTGATAGAGGGCAACTTTAAAGCACAACTATAAAAGTTTATATTCATTTCTTCAGTTGACTTTCACAATATACCAAACAAGAAGTATTATTCCTATTTGACTGCTGAGAAAACTGAAAGTCAGAGAAAGTAAGAAATTCTCCCAGGTTCTAACAATTAAAAATGACTAAATAGGAATACAACGTCTGTTTCCTAAAGCTATATTTTGTGTCCTTCAGACATTGTACATGTCTCTTCACTGCAGTAAGTGTAAACAGCAGCCTCTGCCTCCACCAGCGATAGAAAGTTGAAAGACATTGCTAAAACACCAAGGTGAATTCCAGTCATCTCCCAGCAGTCCCTGTCATAAAGCATCTCTTTATTTTTCTTCCTGACAAATCTCTGTTTGCAATGGAATTAACTTGCTGGGGTTTTCTCGAGCATATGCCTCATTTTGCCTTTAGGTCTCTGTTCCTTGATATACTTTTAGATAAGTGTTATCCCTTCAGATGCATGGACGTTGCCTGGTAACTTTACAATTATTATCATTTCCTTATACATATCTTGGGTTGTCTTGTGGATACTAAAAACATCAGAACATTGTCTCACCATATCACCCAGACCAATGACTGTGTTTATATCAATTTTGGTTTCTTTCAATAGTGGAAGAATAATGTTGCCCTTATTTCCTCAAAAGTAAATTCAATGGCATTTCTAGCTAATTTTTCCAACTAAAGGGCCATTTCTCCAGGGTGGCATCAGAATTCTCGCATCTAACTTCAGTAAGTCTCAGAATAGTATTAGAATAAGAGATATAGAAACATACATCCTTCAGCTTCATGGTAAAGTTATCCCTGAAAATGAAAATGAAAGCATATTTTGATATTTTTCTATAAAACAAGAGTTCTGCATTATGTGGTTTAATGATGAGAGGCCAGTAACATGTACAGGGAGAAACAACCAGTATAGGGTAACTGTGCATTGGAGGTGGAAGGGAAGTGCACAGGAAAACAGTCACGTGCAGAGGTGGTCAGTGGGGGATACTAAATAATTGACTCTTAATATAATAGACAACACAACCTCTTTTAAGGGAGATAAATTTTAAGGAAAGTTACACTAATGAACTGTGTCCAAAAGTATACAAATAGCAGTAGAAATGTGGCATGGGGCTAATTTCCTTTCCACTGCGACCATATGCTTGCTGAAGGTGCTAATGGCACTAATTGCTTGGGTACTCTGAGAAGTGCAATTTATATACGTCGTTGAAAATTTTCAGAATAACATACAGTTTCAAGGATGTAGCCTTTAGACCTTCACAAGACAGCCAAAATTTATCTTAGTAGGCTTTGATATTAAAAGAAAAGTTTAGTCTCCCATCAGCACAGGTCAAATGTTTCTTCAACCAAGAAACAAAATCTCTCCAAATTAACTCTGCATGACACTGACATCGTTTCTGAACCAACACAGAGGGGAATCCATACTGCAGTTGAGTTCCTATATATGATGCAGTGATTACTCCAAAGCAGCAAACAAGCAAGTAAGATGACAGGCAGAAAATGAAAATCTTTGTGTGCCTAGTAAGTGTCTGAATAAAGACAAATCAGTGTTATTTCGTTTCTAAGTAACTGGCTCCTTGGAAACTTGGACTTGACAAAATTGGATTACCCATCAAACTATAAATTGTGTTTAAATTGTGTATAAATCCATATAATATAAGGCCAGCTAGGCATATCTTACAGAGCTAGGAACTAAGCAGAGGACCACATATGACTAGCACAGAAAGCAATGTATATGAGTTGATTGGAAGGAAAGTTCCTAGCTCCAAGCTCGGAAGCCAGTCTTAGATGTCACTACTGTAAAAACAAGAATTCTGTAAAGAAGGGAAAGCCAATGATAAGTGTGCCAGAAAAATGTGCAAGCAAGAAGAGAAGAATTGTCTTTTTATCTGTCTTTTTTTATGCTATCAGTGAACTCTTCCTGTATTCTGCAGCATTTAGGATATACAACTGTGTTATTGTGCTAGAGACAACAGAATTTTGAGCATTTTAATGCATTCTGTTATAGGTGGAGTAACAAGTACAACATATTGTAGAGGCTGTGTAATAAAAAAGTCTTTCCCGTACCATGAAGAGGTTTTCCCACACTATGACTGTGCTCAGGATGGATAAATGAGGATTTCATCAGGAAAGCATGGAGAAAGAGGCGCTCGTATGTCACTTTGGGACATGCTCACTCAGGTTAGTAGTTGTATAGCTGCATGAGGTGTCAGCACGATCTGAGTAAGCCTGTCAACAGTTTAAATACAGAAAAAGGGAAGCTGGAATAAGAAGTAAGACTTGCTTTACCCCATCCCAGAGCCTCCAGAGTGCTAGAACGTGCCTGTGCTACCACCGCTCCCCCTAGTGGCAGTCAAGCTGAGTGGCAAGCCCACTGAAACGCAGGGACTTGGAAACCAAGATACTCATGAAAGAGAATCTTCCTGATCCGATGCACTGTGGGAATCATGAGACAGAAACACAGAGCACTGCGGTGGAGCTAGCAGTTATGATCACCAAGCAAGTTAGCCTAGGCTAAAACTTTTATCTCCCTAGTAAAGGGAATCACAGTACTAACTCCCAGCCAGAGAGACTTGGGGAGAGGAGCACAGGCAACTGCAAGCCAATATATAACATGGCAGAGGGATGCGGAGGCAGAGGTAAACGCAATGATCACAGGCTGGTGAGACATGATCCAAATAGTCTTGTTGAGCTTTTGTCTTTCCCTGCACTGGGCACAGTGGGAAGCCTACGTTTGAGAGAAATCTGGAGACCAGTGGCAGCTAGGCTCCTTGAGCATCAGGGGTGGAGAAATAACACAAATTGGTGCTAGCTGGGGCTGTTCTTTTCCCAGCTCCTGGATGGTGCTGAAGTTTCAGAACAGAGGGAAACAGGGAGAACTGCGCTCTAACTAGGAAGCAAGCATGCAATAGTTACAGAGAAGGAAGAGACTGAGCCGTCAGAGTCTCTGACAGGCTTACAGGCTTCTAACCTGAGGCTAAGACCTGCCAGGAGAAAGCAAGCCTAGCTCACTGCAAAAGCCAGAGCAGGGACATGACCTGAAAATCTGAGGTTGAGCTCCTACCAAAGAATGGTTTCATACTACTCCAGTATTTCTGAGAACGCTGATGCTCCTGTACACAGACTCACAATTGGAATTGTCATATGATTTCTCTTATGTGAGAAAAACAAGCAACAATTCAAAGACAAAAATCAATTCTATTCACAATAGCTTGAAAATTAAATATCTAGGAATTAACCTAACCAAGGAGGTGAAAAACTTTTATTTCAAAAATTATACTACATTAAACCTACAGTAAAGAAAAGACAGCCTCATGGGGCTGGGGATATAGCTCAGTGGAATAAGCGCTTGCCTAGCAAGCGCAGGGTCCTGAGTTCGATCCCCAGTACCGCAAAAAGAAAGAAAGAAAGAAAGAAAGAAAGAAAGAAAGAAAGAAAGAAAGAAAGAAAGAAAAGACAGCCTCTTTAAAAAGTGGTGCTGGGAAAACTGGATACCCACATGCAGAACATTGAAAATAGATCTGTACTCCTCACCCTATTGTAAAATCAAATCAAAATGGATTGAAGACCTGGCTATAAACTAGAAATTGAAGTCATAAGAACAGGTTGACTTTCTAAGTGGGGCTCCAAAGTTACAGGAATCAATATCCAGAATCAATAATGGAATTACATCAAAATGAAAAGCTTTTGCCAAGGAAAGGAACAAAGTGAACGGCAAGCCACAGAATGGGACCAAAGTTTTACTAGCTTTTAAGATAGAGGATTAATATCTATAAGGAATTCAGAAATTGAACTGCATGAAAACAATGAAAAAGTGCACATATAGACTTAATAGGCACTTTTCAAAAAAGGAAATAAAAGTGAACCATAAGTATGTGATAAAATACTCCCTATCTTTAGAATTTATATAAATGCATATAAAAACTACGTTGTGATTCTCTCTCATACCAGTCAGAATGACCTTTATAAAAATTTACCAAAGACAATGAATTTATAGTCTTTAGAAATTTTGTTGAGGGATTATGAGCCAGTACAACTAATAAGAGAATCGCTACAGAGATTCCTCAAAATACTAAAGATGGAAATACCATGTGATCCAGCTATAGCACTCATGAGAATATTTCTAGAAGAATTAAAGTCAACATACTATAGTGACATATGCATATCCATGTTTATAGCAGGGCAATTCCCAATAGGCAAGCTGTGAACATAGCCTAGGTTCCCATCAACAAACGAATGGATAAAAAATGTATATTTACACAATGGGATATTATTCAATCATAAACAGCAGTAAAATCGTATCACTTACTGTAACACAGATGAAGCCAGAGACTGTAATAGAGTTAAATAAGCCAGACTCTGACAGTTGCATATGCTGTTTTTCTTATAAGATACACCTCATAATTGTATACAATACTGGAAACTAGGCAGCAGGCAATAGGAGAACATTACTGGGAGGGGACAGGAAGGCAGGGAAGGTTGTGGGATAGAAGAGGGAGGACAAAAAGGAGGAAATATGGGGAAGAAAAGATAAAGACTTCTTATCATTTTGTATTAGCGACACAGTAACAAAAAGTTTTAATAAAAGTCTTTCATATGATGAAGAATTGTATCATTTTCATCTTTCTAACTGGTTTGTGATGAAATGATATTTTGTATCAATGTAATTCATGCTGAGAAAACTTGTAGGGTTCCAAGAATAAGAGACACCACCAGATTTAGAATAGTAGGTATTTCTACTGTATTTGGTAGCCAAACAAGCTTGAATATGCTTCTGTAAGAAGTCTTGAGATTATAGAAAGTTTAGAGTGTCAAATGTGTTTAATGTGTATTTTAAACAAATTTATGGCAATTAAAATATTTGGAGACAAGGGTATCACATTTTAATTTGTAAAAATCTTTTTAATTCCACTGTGTCATTAAGATGCTTTGTATAATGCAAAACCATAGCTGGAGAAACTAAGTTCAATAAATGTCAAATAGATTTTCTGTAAAAAATGAAAAATAAAAGATATCTTCATCTGAAAATTCCATGCACGGTAGTGAAAGAGGAGCCTATGAAATATCCAGTGAAGCTCTGTGCTTGACAATCATTGATAGCAAAATTCACAAGAATATAAACAACTTAGGGATGATGGAGAATCATTTCTAATAAAGTTCTCTCAACAGCCATTACCCATGCATGCACAGGGAGTGTCTCACCCAGGCATGCACCAGGAAATGGGCACAAGTGGAAATGGTAATCTTGACAGGTGAATTCCAATTGGGCCAGAGCATGGTATATATGGTACATATTTTACTCAGCCACTGAGAGGTGCTGTGCATGACAGAATGGTGTTCCAGCCACTTATGTCTTTTTATCATGAACCACTCATATCAGTGACTCTTCTTGGAGTCAAACCTAGAAGGGCCCTGTGATAGTAATGAAAGTTTCCTTCACAGGTAGACATTCTTTAAGATTGTATGATCAGGGGAACTGTAGGAAAGGAAATATAGGCTTTTAAGTAAATAAATAGATGGAGTTTGAGACACAATCACCTCTGCCATTCAGGAGATGTGTGATCTGTGCAAGCAAGTCCTGATAAAGGAAATTTAATCCCTTTCTGCTCTCCTGAGTGTAAGTGATCACTTGCCCGTATGTCTTCTGCCATGGAGATATCACAGTAAATGGCCTCACTGTACACGAGCCCCTTGACCTTGGACTTCCCACCTCCAGAATGCAAAAGGTAAAATCTTTGTTCTTTGTAAATTACCCTGCTTCAGGTATTCTCAGTATTTAACCTCTTTTAGCTACAAATTTCTGCTTCCTCACCTCCATTTTGTTGGCTGTAGTCCTCTACAAGAGGCTAAATGGCACAAACTAGTATAAAATACATGACGACCACAGCTTAAAGAAGAGGTTGACTGGGTGAGGTTTCTAGTACATGGGTGGTTGGTTCCAAGGCATAAATAGCACAGTGGAAGAACCTGGGTGGATAAAAAGGTGCACAGTCTGTGGCAGCCAGGAACAGAGAGAAGGGAGGTGCTGAAGATGAGAACCTCTCCTCTCCAGTTATACCCCTAGTGACCCACCTTCAACCTTCTAACAAGATGCTAGCAACAGGGCCCCTATAATCTAACCACCTCCCAAACACACAAGACATTGGGCTACGTTTCAAATATAAGACATATGAGTGAGGCAATTTTTCTCAGCCCTCTGTCCTCCATTTTGACATGCATTTATTTTTATCACAATTAATGTTTATGCTTTCAAATCGAGCAGTGCTTCTGTTTGACATTCTTTGGTCAAAACCTTCTATGTGTGGAGAGCAGTGTCCAAGGGCTATAATGAATAATCCTGTCAATAACCATTTCTCTAATTACATGAGCAGTTGAGAGTAGAGGTTTGACACAGATTGAATGTGCCCCAAAGTTCCTGTATTGAGAATTTAATTCTCAGTACAACAGAGTTGCGAGGAGCGTTATGAGACATGGGTAGGTTACGAAGACTTGAGACTGATGAATACGTTAATGCTGTCATTGTGGAGATCAGTTCTGATAGAGAATGGTTCCTTTCTTCTGTCCTGTGTGTAAGTCAGTGATCTGCTCATTTCCTTCTGCCATGGGACGATGCAGTTGAAAGACACAAGCCCCTCATCCTTGGCTTTCCCCACCTCTGCACCGTAAGAAATTTGTCTTTGTTCCTGAGAGATGACCCAGTCTCAGGTTTCCTGCTACAGGAACACAAGACAATAAAGCAAGGCGGTGCTTATAAGTTTGCAGCTCCTCAAAAGGAAAACAAAGATCTTATAAAGCACTTGACAACACTTCAGTTTTTCTCTGTTTTTTAAATTTAGGATTTGTTTCAGGAGTTCTTTCAAAATACTTATTTACATGTTCATATTACTTTACTGAAAGCAGCACTGAAGTGATTCCTCCTCTCAACATGTTTTCAGTCTAAGTGGTCGGACAGGTATGTAAGCAGGGGACTGCAAACTTCGACCTGAACTTACTGACTGATAAACTAATGAACTTAGCCACTGAATGATTGTTAAGCATTTGACCTAACTTAGCTATTGTTCTGTATGCTAGTGATAGTCAGTGAAGCACAGCTCACAAGTTTCAGGAGCTCACAATCTACCTGGATAAAGACAAGGTATATCAATCACTATATTCCCGTTTGACAGATGATAAGCTTTAGAGTGACTTGAGGAATAGGGCTTAGAATTTTATGTGTAAAAAGCATGAATTAGGTTTCCACAAGGGTTCTTTATAAAATGTGTTGAACTTTTATCGCATGACAATGATTGTCACACTTCTTTCCTCTCCTATTTCAGCTAAGCCATAAAAACCTTTGCTTACCTAAATAATACACATCCTCAAGGACAAATTCTTCTGTCTGCCTTTTATAAAATTTTGTCCTAAGTTTTTATGCAAATTTCTTTGCTTTTTCCAGCATAAGTCCACCTATAGTTCTAAGAATAGCACTCTTTCTGTTCTATTTCAGTCTTCAGTGAAGTTATTTTCATTCCCATCGCTCTTTCTTTCATCTATTGGAAGACTTCAGACCGGTTCGCTCCTCCTTCCTCTCTGGGGATCACAGATCTTTAGCTTGGTGTCTAGTATACCTAAATTTCAGAAGACATTTACACAACATACGAAAGAATGCATGAATTTTATGAATAAATGTGTAGAGAGATATGAAAGCCAACTTTTTAAGTAATAACTTTTAATAACTTTTTAAATAATTTCAGTTGTTCACTTTTATGAATAAAGTTTTGGAAATGATTAGATAAACTATCCTTCCCAAATGCAAATATAAACTTCATAAATACTAGAAAAAACAGCATGGGCATTGAGGGGCACACAGAGTTCAAATATCAGTTATTTTACCATTCTTAGGACTTTGTGCAAGAATCTTAGCCATTATGAATACTAGTCTACCTTGTCATGCTTTGTAGGTTAAATGTTAATCTTCTTCAGTATTCAGCTGAAAAGACTGATGCTGCTGAGACATGTATATTTGAGGGTATTAACAGAATCAGGTAGAAAATTATTGTAATGCTGCCATAGAATGCTCATCTATTTGCAACTGTCCACAGCCTGGCATTCAGGAAATCTTGGTTTGTCGATGAAAATGCACTGCATAAACGACTTTCTGAGGCACAGATAAGCTGATGCTCCACACTTTGCCAGTGTTAAAGTAGATGTCACCTTGATAGTGGGGTAACAGGAAGGGTAGTACACGGTGGAGCCCATTATCAGAAGGCCTAGCAAAATGATTAGTCCTCAATTTCTTTCCTCATGTTAAACCTGAATTCATGAAATTTGACTTTGAAGAAAGATTGCAGATGATATAAAAAGGGATTTTCAATGAACACCATTCTAGATCCCAGAGAAGGCTGGTGGGGCAGTGTCCTGAGAGGCTGAGGCTGATCTGCAGAGACCCTCTCATTCCCAGTTTGTTCTTGTGATACAAATAATGTATTATTCTGCATTGATCTTCCCCCATGCTTTCTTATTACTTGTCAGATACATCTCATTCTAACAGCACACTCTCCCTCCCATCCATGCACTCACACTTCTCTGCCCACAATTTTCCTTGTGGAAGTACATTTATTATTCAGGACATAAGCATCACCTCCTGGAAACCTACACATAGGCCTTCAGATTGAGAATGAGATAACCTTCCTCTGCATCCTGCTTTTATCACCCTTGGACCACATTTTACTCTTTCAATTATGAGTCAGTATTTCCATCATTAAGAGAAATAGTTTCGTTTCACTCATCGCTGAATCATCTGAATCTAGCAAAGTTGCTGCAAAATAACTGATACTTACTCATATATGATCTAAGAGCCCATGAAGAAAGGAATGAGATTGTAATTGAGCAGGCTTTGGTGAATTTGTGACTCCGTATCTATGTGCTAGATTACACCTCATCACACCCTGGGGATATGTTCCCTTACACTTTACAGTCCAGCAGATGGCTTGAAATTCTCACGATTGTTATTTTTTCCTGAAAGTTAAAAGAAATAAAAGAAAGAAAAAGCCAAAATAATTTTTGCAGTGGTAATATAGATTCTGCTTTTGGTCACTGATTCCTGGTCAGGCATGCTGAAAATTGCTTAATGTCCACATAATTGGCTGAGTGGGAGTTCACTGGGGCTTTTTGGTTTTGTATTGTTTCCCCAGATTTAGCTGCTGCAATTTGATAAGAGCTAATTCAGTCCACAAAGCACTTATTGGGCATGTAATATATATCAGGCAAAGCAAGAATATCAATTAGATATGTCACAGTAGCTGAACTTAAAAGACAGGGCAAAATCTGAGTGAAGAGGTCTGTTTATGTGCCACACAAGTTTGGTGTGAACTTATGTAGGGAAATGTGCAACCACATATTTAATTCTCTATTCAGTGTTACTTCACAGCCATGCACAGGGTACCATGGACTGCAGAATGATCTACACAAATATACCACATGGGTTTGATGCATTTTCCTAGTCCCACTAATTTGGGACATTAGATAGGTCACCTCAAAGATGAATATGCCATGGCTATGACTTTTCAATATATCTAGAAGTAAAAGACAAGTTTATCTTAAAATCCGGTGGATTGGCTTACCTTTGGAAAGAAGTAGATTTGTGTGTGTGTGTTTGTGTGTTTGTGTGGGTATGTGCAATCACATGTGTGATATTTTAGATAAAAATCTTGATTCTGTGCGAAGAGGAAAAGCGAACAATGGACCTGTGAGGTTAAGCAAGTAACTGAGAAGGCTAGTTATTTTGCCTCCCTGGGGTAGACAAGAACACAGCCTGCCCTTAGAATCAATAATCAAGACAAATCTTACCTCAGCAGGACATGTGGTATCTGTCCAGCGAATAAAAGCTTAGTGTCCAGTTTTTAGATTTATTTTCACTCTAGGGAGACAGTGGAGACACAAAGAAGTTTCCTACACAAGTGACAAGCCCTTTACGGAAGTTTGTTTTGTTTTGTTTTTAAACAGGTTTCTTTTTCTTTCTTTCTTTTCTCTCTTTAATTAAAGGAGGTTTTAAGGAGGAGCTCACATTTTCAAAGCCAAATTTTCTATTTTCAGAGCTGGCACTGAGCTTTCTATTGGATGAATAGAGCAAGCCTTTGGTATGTTTGCTAAGTGAAGGATCTTTTGTTTGTTTTTTCAGAAACCCTTGGGCATTTCAAGATTTTAGAATGAGCCTGTATGGATATCTTGCCAAATCTCTGAAAATCTCACTGTTGTTTTAGAGGGAAAAATGTTCGGTGCCCAGTCTGAAAATTGTGTATAAGTGGAGTGTTTGAGTAAAAATAATTCTCATACACTAGTGTTCAAAGGTGACAGAGAACAAAAGTTGTATGTAATGGACAATAAGAGCTGGCCAGAGTAAAGCAGACCTGAGAACAATACAGGATCGGGATCAAGTGTATTTTTAATGTAGCTGAGCAACAGGTATTAAGTTTCAGTTTGAGACGGTAAGAAATTTCTTCAGCAGTAAGAAATTCTGGCATACTATTGGGATTACAGGCAACAATAATACACTGTGTATTTCGAAGAGATTTTAAACAGAGAATTTTGAATTTCTTCCCTGCAAAGAAACGCTAAGTGTTTGAGGACATAGGTATATGTAACCTGGTTTATACATTACACAATGCATACATACGCGCAAACATCATCTGTTACCCTAGATATAAATACAAATTTTATTTTTGTATTTATGTAAATGTTAGATACAAAATATGGTTCTGTTTTTATCCAGAATTTTGCTGGATTGTCCATGGCTGGAATCTGGATATTACTATCCTTAGTTCATGACTAAGCTACCATGATGAATAGATAGATAGATAGATAGATAGATAGATAGATATGTACATACAGTTATAGATAGATATCTAGACAGATACACAGGTGATACACAGATACATAGGTATATACATAATCATCAAATCACATTTGTTATTTACTCTATTAGAGGAAGGGGCAGAAAGCAAGACTGTGTAAATTCCGGTGGAGGCAGCTTCCTAAACTCAGAGTGGTACCCAAAGAAGTGGTCAAAGAATAGAGAATATGTTTTTCACATCAGACAAAATGAATTTTAGTCTTTATCTCTGGTCCTGTCTAGGACACATGGGGAAAATTATTTCATCTCTTTGAGCCTGGACTTGCTCATCTTTAAAATAATGCACACGCTTTACTCATTATGCTTTTTGTGAGCAAACCCTGTCCTAAGAATTTGATTTATGTTATCTCATTCTATCCTTAAAACAACTCTCTAAAACTTACATACTCTTATTATACCTATCTCTCAGAGAAGACAACTAGAGATTTGAGTTATCAAACTGAAAAGCGAGAATTATCTTGCAGAGACGTAGTGAACATATGAAAATTGTGCACAGTGGCGTTGCTAATCGTGCTGGTGGTTAGTCGTGGAAATGTCGTGGGTGGACGGCTGCATGGTAGACTAGAGCACTGACTAAGGAGAGCAGAATTCGGCGGGAGTCCCTCAGAATTAGCTCTGTGACTTGAAGGGTGGCGGGATGCAATAACCACGCACTGATTGATGCTGCCGGGGTGATGTGTGACCTCTTACGACTACGGAGGCCAGATACAGTCATACTTATGGAGTACATGCCACAAGCCCGGCTTATCTGTGCACTACGGTATTCAAGCAGAGCTTACGGCTCGGGTGCAGACAAACCTGTGGTGAGGAGTGACGGATCTCCAGGGAAGGGCTGGTGCGGGCAGCACGCTAACACTTCCCGAAGGGTTCAATGCTTAGCTAAACATTTTCCTTAAGCTCGTGGGCAGTTCCAACTCACGTTTCAATAAAACTCAAACTGTCTGGACGTGGGTAAGCTCAGTTCTCACTGTTGTTCAAACCGTGTATAATAATGCAAGTGAAATACCAGTATTAAGCATTTGCATTTATGAGAAATAATGTAATATAAATACTTGGAAAATGCATTCATGCTAGCTACAACTAAATAAAAAATAGCCCTTGAAATAGCACCAATGTAAAAACAATTTATGTGTATTTTAAAATACAAGTACCTTCAGGAAAAGTGTTTAAAATGGTGTTTGATATTGGAGCTAGGTTTCTGGAGAAAAAAGAGGTATGGATTCCCCTCTTCACTTTTTTTTTATTTTTTTGATCAGCTCTCAATGGTATGGATTACTGAATATCAAATATTCCCTTTTATAGTGTCATTTAGTTTACTTCCTGGATCTCTAGAAAGCAAACAGGACATCTTTCCTTTCAAGATGATAAACTGAGCAATACAGAGATTACGTGTTATGGTTTGTATCTGGTTGTCTCCCCCATGGTCCAGTGCCGGGTTTATGGGTCTGAGTGCTACGTCCACCCTGGGGTGGATAGTTTGTGTACAATGTAAGGGAGGGAAAGAGGCTTGCTCTTCCTGCTGCTGCTCTTCTTCTCTTTTTGCTTTTGTTGCTTTTTCTGTTTTCTGCCACCATGAACTGTTGCCCACTGCCGTATGCCACTCTGCCTTGGAGCCAGCCATGTACGGACTGAAACCTCCACAAACTGTGAGCTAAATAAACCTCTCCTTCACTAATTTTGGGCATTGGGTATTCTGTCTCAGCAACAAAAGAAAAGTAATCATGAAAGTGTTTGAGATATTCTTCATCTCTGCTGAAGATATTGGATGAATTACAAACCTAACAAATTCACGTTCTTCTTTGTAATGAACAACACACAGCATTACTTCCACTATTTCTAGATACTTTCTATACTATAATTGCTGTATCTTATTGTTCCCTTGCTCCTAGGGTAGTGCTAGGCAAAGTGCCCTATTAACTATGCTAGTGTCCTTATTTCTTAGCCTGACTTGAAGAGTTGGGTGTCTTCTCCTACCCCAGTTCTCATCACACAATTGGAGTGGTACCTACAGAAAGCTGGTACACTCCATGAGGCTGTATTATAAATTACTGTTCCTGTAGAAAGAAATGCCCATGAAATATTCTCCAGAATTTTTGGATTCCCAGAAGAGCTTTCTAATTGGTAAAATGGAATATGAGCGAGACTTGCCTCCCACTTCGAGGGATTCATGCTCTACTCAAGAATTAAGCAACCAGAAGATGGTTATCAAGCAGAGCAGGGTATGACTAAAGGGGCACTGTAGGTAGGAGAGCAAGGCACCCAATCCGATCTGGGACTAGACAGCAGGGTATCTGAAGCAGGTCTTCACCTTGGCTGTGAAGCAGAGGATAGAGGAAGGGGCGAGCTAGCAGGGAGGTGATGGCATGCGGTACTCAAGGCACAGTCATTATGGAAATAAAAAAATAGGTTTTGAATATTTCCATGTCATCAGGGTTATATGGTATGATAGGGGCAGTAAAGGGACCTACATCCAAAGAGACAGGCATAACCTAATCATAGAGGCACTTGCAGGTCAAATTAAGCACTTTGAAACACAATCTTTCTGAGGATTTCAGCAGCAAAACTGTTTCAAATGTGTATGTAGATGAAAAGTAATACACTAACACTACTGATAATTATGAAGTTCCTAGAACAGTGGTCCTTCTGAGAGTTTCGATCCCCAGCTAGGTGCCTCTGAAGTTCCTTTAGCCCCCTTCTAATTTAACAAAAACGTTATGGCACATCTTAGTCTGTCCTAAACCACCATCAACCCAAAGGTATCTTGCTTCCCGAGCATTAATTTACCATTCTATCTTGGAGGCGTATACTGCTACATTCATCAACCATATTGCTTTTGTTCATATGTGAAGACAGATACAAAGACCACTTAGGTATCCAAGTAGGTTTTCATGGATCTCTAGTCCTAGATTTCCCTCCTAGGCTGCCTTCTTCAGTGTTTGAGTTCCCATACCCTATGCAGCACAGGGTGTCTCTTTCACCCTCGAGGTTGGAATAGTAATACCAGGGTAGACACAACCAAGATTATGGATTTCTCAGCCAATGCTCAGATCAAGTGTTATTATTTAATGATTAATAACAACTACAGTTTTGATAGTTTTCTTGCTTCACAGCCTTTATACACATGTGCCTCTCCCTCTTCTTTCTCTGAATGAAGCTGCATGGCCAGCATCTGCAAGGGTCACTACGTGCTCTGTGAAACAGGCTATCCACCTGTGAAGAGTTGTCATTTAAGAAATTCCTTAATTGTCATCATGAGTGACAGCAGATACCAATAAATCAGGTGCAATGCTTAGGGAGCCAATTGTACATGAAACATTTTCCTCATAGCATTTGCAATCTTTTCTCCTTGTAGTTGAGACAGTAAGGTAAATACATATCTCCTTGTATAAGCCAGTTTTACTGGAATTGGTTAGAGAATCTCTAACTGTGTGTTGCCTAAAAGCCAGGGTGTACCATGATAGAAAAAGCACTCTATGAATTTGAAAGTGTTTTGTAAAGAGAAAGGTTTAACACCAGTGGAGGGCTTTTTTCCTTTAAATATCTTGCCTGGAGAAGATGGACATAATCATAGTGGAATGGAATTCTCTGACCCAAGTTGCGGGAGGACTGCAGTTAAAAAGGTCCAAATGTATCTTCATATCCAACACTCTACTCATCCTGGGAGCAAAAATGTATTCTAGGAAATGCAGATGCATAGTCGCATAAAGGGACACCGAATGCCACATCTCCACATCTCCAGGGAGGGCAGAGACTGAGGGATGGAAACAGGAACAAAAACCCTTTGACACTTTTACTGTCATTACCAAGTCTCACTCAAGAGGACCTTGTAGCCTGAGGAGATTTTTATTGATGCCAAACCCGTTTCTTCAGACTTTTGTTTCAATCTTTCATCTTTTAATTATTCTCAATTGCTTTACTTCTCTTATAAGTAATTCTATACATCGGGAAAAGTTCTGGTTGTTGCTGCCTCTATGTTGTAAAAGCTAAGTGGCCCCATGGATATGCTTCACCCATGAACTTTGCCTTCCCTTACCTGCTCAGTGCAAATTAGGTCGTCTCCTGCACTGTGGTATAGTACAAGAGTTTGATAAGGAGAAAAACCATGCAACTTGGTACTTCACATATAGCTCATAATTAATGCATTATAAACTCTATAATTATCTTCTGTAGATGTCAAGAACTATGAATTGCACTTTCTTATTATAGGCACTTTTTGGTTGATGTATTTTCCTTCCAGAGTTCTTAAACATCTCTATTTCAAGAATTTTGTATATCTATGAATTATCCAAGACTTTAAAGAGGTATTCAAGGAAAATGAGGTATATCTATCAATATTTACCATCATAAACACCAAACAAAAACTTACTTTTAAGTTTATTCCTTTGTTTAAATATTGCAATATTATATCATTTAGACTTGAATATACTTTATTTTCTGAAAAATGATGGTATCTCCCAGGACAAAGATTTCCTGAGCAAAGTAGAATTTTATATATTTAAATAAATAGTGCCTTATTAGGAGAAGGCATCTATGTTTTCAGGCCTGTTTCTGCATTCAGTTTGTTACTGTGCATATTTGGGGGAGAGGCTGAGGAACACGAAAAATGTCTGGGTGTCCACAGGTATTTAGTTGGAATAACATTGGGTATTGTTGACCTAATGAATACTCTTGAGGACCCCACGGGTGGTATCCAGACAACCTCCAGTCTACTGAAAGCTGAGATTTCCACTATCCTCCTGCCGCACTTATATTATTGACAGATCCCCAAAAGAGTACTAATTTGAACAATCGGGTACCATATTACTGATCAATCCTGCCATGTAGATTAAAGAATCAGACACATTTTTTTCTTACTGCAAATTTAATACAAGTGGTAATTGGACTCTTGGTACCCTCTAAATCATCAATTATGTACTACTATGTCTAGTTTCATTTCTTCCCATTTTATACTTAGAACCATCCGAAAGGCTGTGGACATCTCACTCTAGACTTGGGAATTGAGATCAACATGTATTCAATCTGTCTATGGTTTTGAGAACTTAGGAATGTTTTGTTATCTCAAGAGAAATGTTATATGAGGAATAGAGCCTACAAAGCCACATTGTAATATCATGCATTTAGCTTTTAAAAACAGAATCACTCATATTAATTGTTGGAAATAAAAAGAGAGAGAAGATTAGGTGAAAACTCACAAATTTGGGCACAGGACCACTTTGAAAGACACAAAATAATTTCAGCCTCGTCTTGTTTATTAAAATTATTAGGTATAAATTTTATTGGCATATGTAATATTATTTTAATTAATAGTTTTGGATTTTATTTTCCAAAATGATGTTGGAAAATAAAAATTTTATCAGTGGGATAAAGGTCTTGAGAAATGCTTAAAGAACTTTTAGAGTTTAATCTTCCATAAAGATGTTATTGGAACTATGGTAAGGTAGAACAGAGGGAAACTGAACAAAAGCCTCAAAAAAAAAAAAAAGGCATGCTTCTTAGAGTAAAACTACAAACTCAGCACAGTGCGATAATGCTCTACAGAACAAAGAGTTACCCTTATCACTTTGAGTTAGTTATATTCCACTTTGTTTTCTGGGAAGTGAAATAAAACATTTTGTGAATATGAAATGATATTATCTCTACAGTCTGGTATGTTAACAATTTGATATTAAGCAATAGTATTAGTAAGGGTATTATAATAGGCTTCACTGATTTTTCTAATTTAAAAACAAGTTATTGTTCTATTTTAAATACTTTACAATACCTGCCTGGCAAGCACAACTTTGTGAGTTCGATTCCAGGCACAAAAAAGAAAAAGACAAAAAAATAGTTTACAGTAATATTCCTGATTTTAAAGTTAATGGTTCTAACTCAAATGTGGTGGCATGTGCCTGTAATCCCAGCACTCAGGAGGCTGAGGCAGGAAGATTGTTGCAAGTTAGAGACCAGCCTGGGCTACAAAGTAAGCTCAAGGCCAGCCTGAACTGCATAGTGAGACCTTGTTTCAAAAAGACAAAAAAAAGTTACTGGTTCTACACTAAAACAAAACAATATGAAAAAAATAAAAAATATGGAATAGGAATTGCAATTGACATGCAGAATAGAAACCAAAAATTGTGTTTTCTCAAGATATTTTCACAGGTGTTGGGCAAAGTGTTCAGGTAACAGAAAGTACTTTCTTCCATTTTTATTTAAAATGAAGATAGGAGATACAGATTTCCATAGAAGATGAGTAACTCCACAGGATCTGCAGCCAGAACAGGGGAGGTGAAGACAGTCAAATTACATGATGTTAGAGCCGTCACTTTTCCTCCTCATAGTTTTTTTCCCTGCATGGAAACTTAATACATCAAGGGAGGCAACTATTAATATAGAAATACAAGAATAATACTTCACACAAAAAGTAAGAGATTTCTATGAAATTAACTAAGACAATACATAAATATGGCCTTAGATATGAAAAACATACATGATTTGGTATTTTTAATAATGTAACCTTTCTAGTAGCAAATGGCTTCTGATGCATCAATGCTAATAAGCAGTTTTTAGAAAGAAGTTTTAAAATAATATAAACATTAAAGGGTAAGCCAGACATGGTGACATAATTCCAGCACCTGGGAGGCTGAGGCAGTACTGTTGTGAGTTTGAGACCAGTCTCTGCTAAAATGTGAGCTCAGTGCCAGCCTGAACTGCATAGCGAGACCCTCTCTCAAAAAGACAACAAAAAGTAAGTTATGTTTTGTTTCTGAAGAATATACTTTTTAAAATCTTTAAACCTAGTTTTACCATTGTACTTAGTTTCTTGACAGTACTATTATATTTTTTTCTATGGAAAAACACAGAGTAATGTTATTAGCCTCTTAGCAAGGTATGGATCATTTCATATTCAGTAAGGAAAAATTGAAAGCTTTAATAATTCAAAGCAATAATTTCTATGAAGTTATTATTCTCCTTTGGAAACTGCATAAACAAGAAAATTTGCATTTGAAGAAATTAGTGAATTATTCTTTTAAAACTGTAAGCAACTGGTGGAGAAAATTTTTTCAATAATAAAGGAACAAAATAAAAAGTGAAATAGAAACACAAAATAACTTAATGGTGTTCTCACATTTTTTAAAGTAAAGGGAGTATTCATATTCATGAGAGAAGATATGTTATATAAAGGAAAAGATGAAATTGTCCACTTGATGTCTCTGTATAGAAGAGAGATTCCCTTTGTATAGGGTATTCCTGCTAAATTCTCCCACTTAAATCATGTATTGGGGTTTGTTTCTGAATACTTGAATTATTTTTTAAAATTTTATTAGTATATATTTTGTAATTTTTTTTTAAAGTTTACTAGTTCAAGTTTGCAGTACACAGTAATTACAGTCACTGTAGGAGATTGGTACATGTACTTAACGTATTTCCATTCCCTTCCCCCACTCTCTTTTGTTTTTCTGTGATCAGATTCATTTATTTGTCTCATAATGCCTTATCAGTGTAATTACCATATATGCATATTGGGAGCCAGACTAAGAGGCCAAAAAACATGAAATGTGTAAGACAATCATCCTATGTCAAGGTACACTTCTAGATTCTTTGTCTGCACTAGGCAAAACATCTTTTATTTTTCTCTTTGTTTTCCTATTATTGGTCATATATATACATAGATACACCCATATCCATATCTATCTATCACCGATCTATATATCTAGAGAGATAGAGAATTGTTCATATAAGAGGAACCATTTGATATTTAAGCTTGTGGATGTGAGTTATTTCTTTTAAAATTATGGTCTCAAAATACATCAATTTTCCTACAAGTGACTGGACTTCATCCTTTCTATGGCAGAGCTTTCTTGGCAAAGACCTTCTGAAGAAAAGCCTGACAGTATGAGAAACAATATCAAGATTCAACAAGCAGGTTCATATCAAATTAAAAAGCTTCTGCACAGCAAAAGGAACCACTGGAAGAGTAAAGAGACAACTTATGGAGAGAGCGAGAGAAATGTTTGCCAGCTACTCCTCATACAACAGACTAATATCTAGGGTATGTAAACAGTCTTTAAAAATAAACCCCCTAAATTTAAAGACCCAATTAAAATGGGCATCTGAAATTGAGACATTTCTCAAATGAAGAAATACAAATGAAAAGTATATGAAAAATTATTCAACATCACTGGTCATTGGAGAAATGCCAATTAAAACAACAGTAGCATTTCTTCTCATTCCAGAAAGATTGGCTACCCTCAAGAAACCAGCCAATAACAAACGTAGGTGAGGCTGTGGGAAGAAAGAAACGCTTCTCCGTTGTTGGTGGGACTATAAACTGATACACACACTATGGAAATCCGTGTAGTTTCCTCAAAAAAACAAATGTACAGATTCCATTTGAACCGCTATTCCCCTTCTGAGTAGCTTTCTAAATGATCTGAAGGCGTTACACCACAGTGATGTGTGCCTACTCCCGTTTATGGCAGGACAATTCATAATATCTAAATCTTGGAAACAGCCCACCTGTCCATTAGGAGATGGTATTAGTATAAGCTTCTCAGGTGTAGTGATTACATTGCTCTTGGGGAACTGGTACATATATGTATCAGATCTTGATCATTTTCACTCCGCTTCCTCTCTCTCCTTCGTTCTTTCCTTCTCCAAATTTACTGTCTCTGCACCTGACTTCTAAAGGGAACAGTTTCCTGAGAATGTGTGCATGACAGTTTCACTAATTATGTTTGTAATATTTTGGCTTTCATTTGCACTAATTTTTAAACTGGAAATATGTAGACTGAGCAAAATATGACAAACAGGACTTTGTGAAGGCAATAGAGAAACGTTTTGGACTTGAGAAGAGTATCCTGTCATTTTTCTTTCTATTCAGACTATGATTTTTACAAAAGTACTGTAATCTCAATCACTTATGGAAATTTGCAATATGCATTGAATTCAAAAGAAATATTTTCAGTTGCTTGACTTGTGACCCTCTTGCAGCTTGGGCTATGGAATCATAAGGCAATGCTCATCTTTATCAGGGATCATTTCTCTCTGTTGTCTTGGCAACAATATAAATAACGTGATGTGCCCATCTTATAACCAGAAAAGTCAGGGAGCCCCTGAGCCAATCACTCATGGGATCTTAAATTAGATTTGCCTCCCTTCTATTTATGATGACAGGAATTTCAAATTCCACTAATCCTTCTCTCCCTCACCTCTGCTATATCACCATGTGTTGTACAAGAACAAGAACAAAAGCTACTAAAAATACTAGCTTTCTAAAATGTGGCCCATGTGAGGTGCCAGGAACTGGGCTGATATTTGGCACACATGTCTGCTGCTCAGATTCTAAAACTGAGAGTGTACACTGTTTTCACCACTGTAGGATTACAGACATTGGGCGTGGCTCAGTAAGTCTGAGCAACTTATTGCTGGTGTCATGCTAGGGACTCAGCTGCCCTTCTTAGCTTCTCTCACATCAGTCCTCAAAGTCAGCACTCAGGTAGCAGCACTAGACTGACTCTTAAAGATGGTACTCTTCACAATAAATACGTGATAATAATATCACTGCCCCACTGTTCCCTAAAATATCAACTTTTAGAGACAGGACTTTAATTTTTAGAGATCCACAGAAATCTATGTAATCACAAAGGTCAGAAATCTTTCTCCTTTTATTACTTCTGTTGATGAGAAGAGCCTCTAGTTACAGAAATTCCTGTGCAATGTTCAAAGCACAGACCACAGCCATCCTGCTTGGATTTGACTTGTTATTACTCTAGTCTTCAAAACTCCCAAATCTCGGCTTTCATGGCCATACCTATTAAGGTTCTGGTCGTTTTAATGTATGTTTCAACAACACCAACTACTTCTCACGCCCCAGTCTTAACAAGTACTTCCTTATATCAGTGCTTCTCTTTCTGCTCTGTCTCCGCTGTCTTCCCCAGGAGCACCCATTGCTGTCTTTTAAGAATCATAGTTATCACCCTTCCTAGGAAGCCTTCCTGCTTCTCAAAGTCTGTGTTTCCAAAATGCTATTCCCTAGGGGCTCTTTGTCTCTCTGTGTGCCCCATTATACTATAACTATTCAGGAATGTCTCCTACCGCACAGCAGACTGTTGCAACCACAAAACTTATCCAAGTCTAGAATATCTGCATATAAATGAAAGGCTGGGAGTATAGCTTGACTTCAACTCCATTAAAGATCCAAAGCAAGAACCACTAAGATAAGTTGTTCTTCAGTTCCTGCATGAAAGAAACTATAATTAATAATAAATAATATATTAGTGTTTTATGTTACTAAGGTTGGGTAATTTTAGTGAAGCAATGAGTAATGAGTCTATAAGCTCCTTTGTGGATGATGTTCTGCTTTATTTTTTTTATTTTAAAGAGATTTTTTTTAAAAAAGAACAATAGCTATGACTTGTGGGCTTTCCTACCAAGTATTATACTTCCATTTACCTCCTCAGAAAATATTCATAGTTGATTTTATTTTACATTTATTCTCTTTAAAATCATCCTTAACCATCCTGATTATACTCTCTAATATCTCTTTGACAATTTTAATGGCTTCTTCAGCAAAATCTGTCTTTCATTGTCTGCAAACTTTTATGTTTTTCAGCATTTACAATTTTACCCTATTACAAACAAAAACTTCCCTTGGAACTCTGTAATCCTGCTGAACAATCAAGGAAGTATTTATCCTTTCACTCACCCATTTATTTAAACATATAGAATATTATTAAATGGCAACTGTAATGATTATGTAATAAAAAGTAGACTCAAGGAGAATATCCGCTGTTTTGAGTTTATAGCCAAGTCCATAAAAAATTATAATTTAGGATATAAAATGTCATGGTAAGTGTCATAATGCTTTTCTAAAGGCATCAAGGAGGAGAATAAAGACACAAAGTGGTAGTTAAGACTGAGAATAGAGTGATGTCTTAACCTCTTTAATTAAGAATGACCATATCCATGCATTAGCAAAGACACAGCAGATGGTGCTCTAGTCAGGTATCAATGAGGTCCAATTCCTCATAGATTGAAGAAACAGTCCTTATTATGCAGTAGTAGAAGAAGGTATGGGGTATATTTTTCTGACTTATAAACATCAAATTATATAAAAATGAAACATGAACAAATTCCCTTTGAGAGAGTTGAAAGGTGTTCGGGAGGAAAAATGTTTATGTTGTTGCATGATGTAGGTAAACTGTCCAGAGAAGAAATTTGAGGTCATAGAGTACTGTGAGTGTTATAGGACAGCCCAAGGAGACTTTACAGCAGAGGAAAAATGACTAAACATCTCTTCAATGGTAGCCAGGGATCATAGAGCATAAGCTGTGATGAGTATGGATGAGCATAGCATTGCCTTAACTGTCTACTTGGGAGATTCCTGGAAGCACAGATTCTGAAGCAGAAATCACTCAATGACTTTTATGTTTAAAGACTTCTGGGTCAAAGAATGACATTTCAAACTCAATAAACCAAGCAGAGTTATTAAAACAATGGGCTTAAACGCAATTATTGGGGATCATGGTGAGAATCACAAACTCAAAAAATCTCTTGGAAAGGACAAATAAAAGCGTGTGTCCTCTAAAGGAATAACAGTAGTGTACATATAGGGATGAAGTGGAGTAGGCCGTGCTCCACCCAAAGATATTCATGTGTGTTTCACTGGCAACTATTTGCAACCATTCAGGAAGACTGAAACGATAATAATGAATAATGAGCAATGATTATTAATTAACTTACCTAAGTCATTCAGCATGTATTTGCTCTAAACTCCCCCTGTACAAAATCTGAGTTCTGATCTGAACCTGAAGCATCAGTGTCACCCACGGATTGGATAGAAATGTCAATTCTTGAAACTAATTTCAGATTTACAAACTTGTAAATTGGGGCTATGACCCAATCATCAACTATTGGATGTGTGGTCAGGATATTGCCCTATATTTTATTTAATTAGAAACTCCAGAAGTATAATGGAGACTCATCTGCAACTGCATTTGGAAGTAATGTAAGCACTACAGGCCAGTTACTCCCTTCTCATCCTCTGCTGAAGCAAAAAGTCTGCACCATCCCTAGCATGTGATTCTGGCACTTTCAAAACCTATAGGTTCTGAAAATTTAACTATTATCTGCGAGCTGTCCTACTTTAATAGTCTAGAATTTAGGAAAAATTTCCTATTTTTGGACTCAGAATATCTCTAATGATATTCTATATTTGCACTACTTTTTACTATAGTTTTTCTAACTATAACCTTGAAATTCCACTGAATGTCCCTGGGTCACTCAGGATGTCATTGTAAGTCAGAGAAGAGTTACTTAATCAAGTCTGGGGCATGATTTGAGATTCTAAATTCTTCAGTGGACAGTACAATTATGTTTTGGTTGTCTTTCTTCTAATTGTTATTGTTTTTAACCGTTCATGGCACTAAAATTTCAAATCCAGCACACAGATACATACACACGGGATGTCATGCATCAATCAACTTAAGGCATATCTTGTATGTAAAGGTATTCTAAATTGTATGCTTTTTCTTTTAATTTATTTCATGTGAATTATTTAAATTGTTTAAGACTTGTTTCTGTGTATACATATCTATAAATATAGATTTACATTCACAACAATTTGATCTTTCCTAATTATCTGCATCAAAATCTGTGTACCATGCTTCCTATTTATACTCAGTTTATATACAAACAACAGCTGTGCTTTAAAAATAATTGCTGGGAAAAATCAGGGTATAACTGAGCAACTATGGGCATTTCCTGGTGAAATAAATATGTTTGACTGAGAGCAATCCTGAATACTAAAATGAAAGTAGAAAAAAATCTGTGAACATATTGCTCCTCTTTTCAAAGCACACAGACCCTAGAATTAATTAGGAAATGTGTTCTCCATCTGTACTTTATTACTTGTAAACCCCCAAATTTTTATGATTCTTGTGGCACACATATAATGCGCTAGTATATTAGTGTTAAGAAAAATAAACTGAACCTAAAATTTACCATTTGCTTAGTTTGATAAATCAAGAACATTAAATAATTATGTGTTAATTTAGTTTCATCCAATCTTAAGTTTATAGTTCAACTGTTTTAAACCCGTCTTGCTATGCTAGTTATTGAACAGCCAGAAGACAGAGCTAGGAGTGCAGCTCTGTGAGAGTGCACATGCCTATTTTGTGGAAGGCCTTAAAATTAATCCCTGGCAAAACAAAGTCTAAAATAAAATACAAAGCTTGAAGATTATAAAAAGATGTCTTATAAAGCTTTTCAGAGTTTGGATTAATACTGGGATTGTTGCCTAGTATAATTTCTATATGTGTTTATATTAAATTGGTCAATAATAGAGTATGCATTGACACTTGAAAATAATTCTGTCTTAAATCATCTTTCCTTGTATTTCTTAAATCATTTTGTCTCTAAATTGAATAATTGTCAACTATATGTTTAAAAATTATTAAAATATTCATGATATAAAAATAAGTTAGAAAAGATGTGCATTAAAAACTATCTCCCTTCCACCATTCCTGTAGGAGGCTTTAAATTAGTTTCTGTTTCTGTCATTTTCCTGTATATAGTATGGTATAGGATAAGCAAATCATCTTTTAAGAAATGTACAAGTATACATAAATATATGCTTATTTGATTCACATAGAGTACATGTGCTGTGTTCTTTTTGTGTCTATATGCTAATATAATATGCATGATCTTTTAAAACTATCTGATTTTACCTAATCAGTTGTTTTCTTAGCTTTGCTTTTGTTGTATGCATGTGGGAGTATTTATGGAATAGTCTACTATACACAAACCCCCTTTCATTGTATAGAAACCTCCAGATATTGGCTGGGGATACAGCCCTGTGGCACAGTGCCTGCCTGGCAAGCACAAGAGCCCGAGTTCAATTCCTGACACCAAAAATAAATAAATAATTAACATTGCATTTATTAAATAGTGAACTGATACAAAAGAATTTTTAGGAAAACTTCCAAGCATCCTATAATTATGATGTTTTTAATCAAGCAAAATTGTGGGTAATTTAGACTAATTTTTCTTTGTTAAAAATAATGTTGATGCAAATAACATTGACGCAAGTATCTTCTGTATGCATTGAGGGGGCATGATTTTATGTATATGTGTGAGACATAATTCTACATTAAAAGTACAAAGTTACAACTTAAGTATATTTTGAAAATTTTGTATAAACTGATGACTTGTCCTTCAAGTCAATGAAAGTTTAAAACATGGAAAATCCAGAGGAGTCCACTCAAAATCTAAGCTTTCAATCAACAGTCCTTAAATTATTCTATGAAAGTATAGAACAAAAATTCACTTCTAAATGTCTGCTATTCAAACAGCCACTAGTCTTTCTCCATAGGGTGGCACTTAAGCAGAATGTTGAAGTGCTTGGCTTGGAACCCACCCAGGGGGACTAGGGAGGCGCCCTTCTGGATGGGTCTGGGGAGTCATAAACTCATGACTTTGAAGTCTGTGTCTGGTTCCTCCCCTTCTGCTCTGTCTCTGTTCCCCTCACTTATTTCCTGGTTATCAAGAACTAAGCACTTTGCTCTGTCGTATATTTCTATTACGATATTCTTGCTTTGAAATAGATCACAGTAGACTGAATGGCTCAAATCCGGAACTCAGTCACTATAAACTTTTCATCTTTTAAACTTGTGGATGTCAAGTATTGTTTCAGTGACAAACAAGCTGACTGCTAGAGAATATTGGCGCTAGAAAAGTGGAGTCCTTTCTATGTAGCGGACTGTGTCATTTAATATCTCTTAGGAACTGGTTTGCAGGTGGGATTTGTAAATGTTTGGTTTGGGTGTTATTGTGCAAGGTGAAACTATATAACACAGGACACATTTTTATACGATTACTTATAATAGTTCCCCAAGGAATGATATACAAGGGAGTGCAGGAAATCTGTCCGTACACTAAGAGCAAGGAATCCAGCTGAGGGCCTGGCTCCCACAGAAATGTCCTGCATGAGTCCAGCTTAGGACCTAGAGCTCATAACAATGCCTCCCATGAGTCCACCTGGAGGCCAAGGGCCCAAAACAATATCTCATTCAGGCCTGTTTCATGGATCTGTGCTGGGAAGGCCCAAAGCTCAGTGGTGGAATCTAGGAAGTCTGTGCCAGAGGGATGAAGGATCTCTGCTAGCAGGCTGAGGGATCTGCACTGGAACCAGGAAGTGATGCTCAGAAGAAACAGAGCTCCCCTGAAAAGTACCACAGCCACCCTCAGCAACAGTGAGGTCCCGAGCTCCTCTGATGATCAAGATGGCTGAGTTCCCATCAGGGAAGCTAATGCAGCAAGCTTCTCTAGGAGACCAGCAGCGCATTATCTTCCCCTCTGGAGGCAGGAAGCGATGCTTAAAGTGAACACCAGAGCTCCCCCAAAGTGAACCACCAAAGCCATTCTCAGTATTAACAAGGTCTCGAACTCTGGAGGATGAAAACAGCCAAGTTCATCAGGACATCCAGCATGACAAGCTCCTCCAAAACAACCAACAGCTCCTCACAGCTTCTATGAACTCCCAGCAGCATTTCTCCACTCCCAGCAGCCTTTTGTCTCCTTCTCCAGCTCTGCCTCTTATGCTGCTGGCAACAATCCCCAGGTGGGCGTCCCTCACCCAGCATCATGCTTACTCAGTTCTATTGGGGGTTATAAATTGATCACCAGTTACCAATCCACTACAGTAAAGATCTGAGGATTCCGGCTAAAAAGCCCTAGAATGCTGGAAGCAGAATCTGTAGTTGTTTTTTTTTTTTTTTTTTTTTTGTGGTACTGGGGATCGAACTCAGGACCCTGCGCCTGTTAAGCAGGCGCTTATTCCACTGAACTATATCCCCAGCCCCCTGGAAGCAGAATCTGACAGGTGATTTTTGTTAGTGCTCAGAAGACCAAAATGCTAATAAGAATGTGCACAATAAAAGAAAGTCTCATAAAGTTTCATTTGGGTACAAACACTTCAGTGGAACTTGGACTAGAGGTCATGGGTGTTACTCTCTGCCCAAAAATAAATAAATGAATAAAGAAATAATCTTGTTCACATTTTTTCCATGTCTTAAACTTGGAAGTTCACCAAGATTAAGAGCAGAGATTATGTGGTGAATGAAATTTCAAGGCAGCTCAACTTTCAAACTGTATCATGGGTACCAATGTGTGCTTTTCATGAGATTTGTACTGATAATTATGGCCAAGCAGCAAACCAAAAAAAAAAAAGAAAATTTGAAAAACTTAAGTTTGGGCCCAGAAGGAACTGTACCAATCTGGCTGCCAAAGAGGTAAGGCCATTAGATTTTAGCACCAATGAAAAAAGAACCAAGTGTTTTGTACAGGTACAAGGAGAAAAATGGCTTTAGTCCATTTCAGGAATCACCAAGACCTCCATTCATCAAAAGCTCAAAGGTTTAAAAGTGTGAATTTCTTTTCCTTTTTTGTCTTTTTAAGTAGGTCTCTCTAGGCAGTTCAGGCTGGCCTTGAGCTCACTTTGGAGCTCAGGCTGGTCTCAGACTCACAATGATCCTCTTGCCTCAGCCTCTGGTGTATTGGTATTACAGGCATGTACCACCATGCCCAGATGGTAAAAGCGTAAATTTTTAATTTAAGAAGAGATTCCACAGGTGTCTTTGTTAGGAAGGGCCTCCTAGGGAATTAGTTTTCTGATACTCATTTCACTGTGCTCAAATATCCCACCACTCAGAATCTGCTGCTGCCATGATCCGAAGGACCTGACTATTGCCTTTGCTGGAGGTGATCGTTGTCATTATCCCAAGATATGCTGCTTTTACTAGCATCCAGAATACTAGAATCACAGGGTCCCAGAGGCTTCCACCCAGACTTTGAACGAAGGGTTAGGAGGCCAGGCAAGGCCAGGGCCCCAAGAGAGGGCAGTGTACAAAGCATGGGAATGAGCCCCGTGGTGCTGTTGAGACACCAGGGAAGTTAGAGATTTCAGGGCCAAATATCGGCTGAGAAAAACTATAGGCCAAGAATGGAGTGAGCTCCAAGCAGAGGTCATGTAGGCAGCAACCATCAGAGCCATATGAGTGGGGCCACTCACACTCCCTGGGATTCATATATCATGAATGCTGGATATGGAGTTACAGTCCTCTATCTTTTCCCTTCTGGGTTTTGGTCTGGCTGTGGTCCAATTCTTTTCTATCTCACCATTGCTTTTGAATAGAGAATGAGCACTCTGCACTACAGTACCCTGCGACTCTGTATCTTGCTTTTAAGTTTCATAGAGGTTCAGAAGTAAGAATTTGCCTTGAGTCCCAGAAGAGATTTGGAATTTTGAAAAATGCTGAAACTGTTTAGACTTTGAGGAAAGGATAACTATGTTTCAACTTGCATGTGAGAATAGTTGTATTATGTTAGGCAGAACTATGAATTTGCTATTGTGTCAGAGAAGAAATATAGTTTAAGGAGATGTGTTTGGGAATGAAATTGACCAAAATTAGATCTGGAAGTTAGAGGGGAATTTCAAACTGGCTTTGGGGTCTGCCTGGGGGAGTAGTGGAGAGCACTGGAAGGTACATCGGGAAGGCCAGTGGAGACATTGCCTTGGGCCTATGCCTGGCCATTCATGCTGTCCTTTCTGATACTGTGCCTATGCTCTACTTTCCAGCTGTCATGAACTAAGCACTTTATTTCACCAAACCCTTCTTTCTTGCTCCCTCTGCTTGGGAGCTGGTGAACCATGAGCTGAATCCTTCAGATCAGTGTGCAAATTGATTGATTTCTTTTGAATTTACAACTAGTAGGTAGTGTCACAGAAGTGAAAAACCCACACAATACATCTACTGACATATAATCTAACTAAAATAATGGTCCCAAACTTTTTTGATATCAGGGACCAGTCTCATGGAACACAATTTTTCCACTGAGGAAGGGGTGGAGGTTGGTGGTTTGGAGATAAGTCAAAGGAGCACATATCTATATCCCTCATATGCACCCCTATGAGAGATCTTTTGCTGATTTGACTGGCACCAGTCTGTGGTCTGTGGTTGGGGTATCCTGGAGAAAAACATTGTACTTGGCAAGTAGGTGTGCCCTGAATAATAAGTACTAGCTCTCCTTCTAATTATATTTTCCTTAATTCCCCTAGTTCCAAAGATCTTAATCTAAGCCACAGACCTCTCAGTAATGGTTTTGAATATCTATTTATCCATATCCCTGTCACAGTTGCCTCTTTGTAAATGCATTAATATCTGTGAAAATGTCAGTACAAATGAAAGTGTCTCCTTAGTATTTTATCTGGTATTTATTTCATTATAATAGTATGTCAAAACTTTTTTTGAAAGTCTGGGTCACCTTATAAACCTGTCCATTATTTTCCATCAAGAACCATGCTGGTAATTCTAAGAGCTATGATAATTTTCGAATTATTGATCCAATAATATTCCCTGCCTTCTAAGTCAGCTCTGTATCCAAAGGATTTGTACGTGAGTTTTAGTTTTAAAAGTTATAAAAGTAAGTTCCTAAGTACAGGAAAGAGCAATCAGAATCCCCAGAGTGAAATAAAACGTCAGAGAAGTCACTGGAATTTTAATCCAAAGAGCCAAATATACAAAACATTTATGGGCCACATCAAACTTAGTGAAGAAGATATGGCCCATCGCTTGAAGAAAGAAGAGAGAAGAAAATATAGTGATCAAACTATTACAAGTTAAACACTGTTCTATGACATGTTAAGGTAGTTTTACAGCTGAGGAAATGAAGTCTCAGAAATACTGTTAATCTAGATCTGATGAAGGGTGAATTTAAACACAGGACCTATCTCTTTTTATATATGAGACTCTTTACACAGTGCCATACTTTGCCTTACCAAACATGCAGAGTTGATGAAAATTAGTCAATGATAATTCTACCTGTAGCAATTTGTAGGAACTTCAAGAAGAGCAGGAAAGGTGGGGGAGAAGGAAAGAAGGAAAGAGAGGGAGGAAATGAGGCAGATGCTTAGCCAACATTTGCATTTTGCATGTAGGAAACTGTATTCACTTATACAAAATGAGAAAGCTCATTAGTTTTGAACTGGGTACCTCAGCTTTATGAATTCTATTCCCAAATTTCTTATGTTGCTTGATTGTAACACATCCACCTCTCATTCATCCCCTAAAACTGTAATTTATTTATTTTTCATCTATCTGTAGGTCATGCATAAGTTTATATTCCTCCTAAATCTCAGCTCATTGTAAGTCATTTCATATGCCAAGTGATAGAGAATTGCCAACTGTTACTGAACTTAATTACTGACCATTTCCAACCCAAATCAATTAACCACAGCATTATACACCATAAATTCTGGATAATCTTCCATGACAAAAGTTACCACTCTTTCTTCTGAGTTAAAAACTTCGATCTTTTTCATTTATTGTGCAAAGACATAGCCAATAAATCTGTGATAATTTGTAATACTTGGGCCCTATATTTATATAGTACTTGCCATTTTCAAAGCATTTTCATATTTAATGACTTAGTTCTGCTCCATATGTAATGACCTCATCATTCAGGACAGATAACATTTTCAATGTTTTTCAGGTCAGTAAAATGAAACTTGAAGAGGACAACAACTTACCCAATAAAATGTGATTCTGAATTGCTGACATCAGGCACGTCATATTATCTTTGGAGATCAATATTCTTACATGTTTTCCTTGAAAAATTATAAATATATCACATGAACACATGCTTTGGAAAACTTCAGTGGTTTATCTAAAGCTGCACATCTAGAGATTGGGAGAACTAGGGACTGAGCATGACCTTGTGCCATGTCTACCGCCATACTCAGACGAGGCCTTAAATTATGACAATTACAAAAAATACAAGCACATGATATATTGTGGAAATCATGATTTGACCTTGTACATCAAGGCCTATTATACCTTCTCTTGTCCCTGCACAAACTTACATGTTTAGATTGTATCTACAAAATATTCAGTAAGGGTAAAATTAAAAGTTCCAACTAAATCTTCACTTCATTGAGGTAAAAGAATATCAATTTTACTTTGTTCTTCTCTGAACACATACTTCTTAAATAACTGACTCATAAATCACTATCCCTTTTTCCTTTAACCTTCATGGCACTAGTGATTATTCTAAACATTTTGTAGCCATCATCTTACTTCTTCTTGTCTACAATTGGCCCCAACCTGGGTTTGTGTGCTTTCTCTCTGCCACTCTTCTCTCTCTGGCAGCTGTACATGCTTTCAGTCTAACATTGTACCTTTTTCCCACGAAAAAATTTTCCCCTGTTTCTTTCTTGTTTTTCTCTAATTGCTTGTTTCAAAAAAGGAAAGGAAAGGAAAGGAAAGGAAAGGTAAGGAAAGGAAAGGAAAGGAAAGGGAAGGGAAGGGAAGGGAAGGGAAGGGAAGGGAAGGGAAGGGAAGGGAAGGGAAGGAAAGGAAAGGAAAGGAAAGGAAAGGAAAGGAAAGGAAAGGAAAGGAAAGGAAAGGAAAGGAAAAAGCAAGAAAGATCTCTCCTTCCTGCCTGCTCTCCATGGACTGTTTCTCCTCTTTGTGCCCCTCTGCTGTGCTGCCCTGACTTCGAGCCAGCCAACTCTGAACAGAACCATCTAAACACTGTGACATAAAACTAACTTTTCTTCCTTTAATATGTGAGTGTCTGCGTTTTTTTGCAGCAAAGGGTAAGACAGCTTCCATCTGATTTTATTGAAACTGAAGGATCCTTATGTGCAATTATTTTTCCTGAGAAGAAAACAAGGAAGATTGCAGAAAGATTTCCCTCCATGCTTTATAATTCACGTTAATGAAAATCCTACTGAATATAAAGTGTGAATCAAATGAATTATATACATAGAACGTTACTTATGTTGAAAATAATAAATTATACAACACTAAGACTTTAATCAATGTGAGGACATATGGCTATTTATGTTTGACAGCCTAAATTTAACATTATAGAAAATATTAATGAACATATTTCATGTTTATTTAAGAGAAGAAGCAATCTCTTAGTAAATGCTTGTTAAAGATTCAGAAATTCCTACATACTGAATTGTCCATTTCATGCTGAAATTAATTAACATTCTTACCATTATCCTACCATCTCCCAAAAAAGATCTATTTCAGAAAGCATCCCACATTCTGGTCTACAGTTATTTCTCATCCTTCCTTTTGGAAATTATTAGCATAAAATTGACTAGGTAAGTCTAATTCTATGCATTCTTAAGATCAAGAAATATCTACAGAGCCAGGGGTGATGGTATACTCTAGAAAGCTTAAGCAAGAGATTTGTAAATTTGTGCCCAGGTTGTGCAACACAGAGAATAATAAGTCTCTGTGTCAAAAGAAAAAATATAATAATAAGACTCTGTGTCAAAAGAAAAAATATAATAATAGAACTAAAGCTAGAGGTCTGTGTAAAGGCCCTGGGTTTAATCTCCAGTGCAACAAGACCCAGTGGAGTCAGATGGAAACAGCATAGTACAGGATGTGCTAGGCCTCAGTTGATAGGCTGAATAAAATATCATGGCAATTTGAAGGAGGCCATAAAGTTAGAAGAAAAACAATACTACACTGAAGAGAAATTTTACATGCATAGATCACTACTTCAGTAATAGAATTCATTTAGGTCAATTTTAAAAGACAGAAGTAAAAAATTATAATGGTTTTATAAAGTCAGTGATGGTCAATTTGCATAGTTCTGAAAGTCTCCAGCTGAACTTGGCTATTTACTGAGGTGAGAGCTAAACACAATGGTACCAGCAGCTTCCACCTTGTCTGCTTTCTCCTGCTCTTACCTAGCTACTCTATCCAGTTATCATGTCGTCACAGAAGCACCATAGGGTTGTCCACAGCTCTCTTCTGTGAAGAAGCAATGAAAACAGAAGGATCTACCTGATTTCCCACATTGTACCTATCCCCAAAATATGACTTGTTCTCCCATACCAATAACTTGAGTCAATTAGGAGTTTTCATTGCTCCTTCAATTTTCTGCTCAACCTTCTTCCCTAAGTCATTTCTCAATTGTTAAACTTTATTTCCTTTGGTAAATAATTTTTTCCATGCTACTCATAGAAATCCTACCTCTCTGATCAAGCCATAATTATTACAGATATTGACATCAAGACAAAGATCTCTTCTGAATGGAAGACTACATCTCATTTATGATCCTACACAAATGGCTTTGGCATATCTTTATTTCTCTACCATATCTTGACTTACAATCCACAGTAACCAAAGGAATATGTTGAAAAGATTCTTGGATATGACTTCTGTATGATGAAGCAAACCTAGCCTGATTTACCAGAAAGCTGCCAAGTCCCTAAGCTAATACATCACAGAGGTGATGAACCTTATAGACCTTTCAGCGACAACATGCAGGTGGCTCTGTTGTGCATGCCTTATGATCGCCACCACTACACTACAAGAAAAAAACCATTTTAGAATTAGACAAAAAAACTAACAAAAGCACAGCTCTACATTTACACATTTCTAGGGGCATAAAATACATGTAAGAAATATTCTTAGTTATAAGTGTGGACCCTTTCTTATGAAGAAAAAATGATGTCTCATGGGACAGTGCTAGAAGCCCACATGATCACCTTTGAAAGCAACCCAAACTTCTCACAAATATGGGATTCCCCTTGCGATTATAGGATGTGTGGAAAACGGACAACTTCATAATGCCCACACATACACTTCTGCCCTCCAGCCCAGCATGGTGTAGATGGTAGTGAAATGGTGCCTCTTACTTCTATGCCTAGTGAGATGAGTTCCTTTGCTGAGAAGCTAGACATTCAGCAGTCTATTGTTACCTCAGTTGTTTCACTCATGTATATTCTTAAGGAGAAGCCATATTTATTAGTAATCAAGATATTGAGAAATAGCTGGATTACCACTGCTGTTCCTCAAAACTAAATACAAATCACAGTTTGACACTAAAACATTGCAGAAAAGGAAAATTTTAAGGGCTGAAAACCTAATAGAATTCTGTTAGGTTAAAATTAGAGGAACTCAGTCACATGTTTTCTGAATGCTGTCTGTTTTCATTTCTACAAGAAAGATAAATAAAAGTGAGAGGAGACATGTCTTCGAAATTGTATCCCCTATGTTACATACATCTCGGCCAGCCCTCATCCCTGTCTTACCACTTTGTTCATACAGAAAACCTGAATTCAGATTAACACGCTTCTACCTTTGGATAGTGTGTTGTCATGGATCTCAGACAGTGTAGGAACCAGAAATATATAAGGACATACAAAGAGATAGGACAGTTTATTTCCTGCAGAGGTTTACAAAGTGAGTTCCTAAGGCCAAGAACATTAGCACTCCCTGAAACTTGTTAGAAATGAAATTCACAAGCCCCATTACAGGCATGCTGGCTCAGAAACTGGACTCAGGGTTCCAAATCAGTATTTTCAAAGCTTCTCAATGATTCTGAATGCTTCAAGTTTGAAGACTATCAGTTCAGTGTATTTATGTAACAAAAATTGTAAAACAACCAAACAAACAAGAAAGTTCTTATCAAGCAAAGTAAAGAAATATGTGCGGATATAGTATCCTGAAATACCCATGTAACTATGTTAAATTATTATATGTCAAAATAAGAGGAAAAATTTAAAAGTGAAAGTAGGAAAAAGATAGACATTGATGAGCTCCATATTTTTTTTACACTCTGAATGCCTCTTCCTAGGTTAAGGGAGAGAAATAGATCTACCTGCGGCCATGAAGATTTCTAGTGAAGGCTTTTACCTATACTTGGGGCGCTGATCATTTTCAGTGACAGGATCAGGAATAATGCAGGCCAAAACAATTTGAAAACCTTTATTCAGAAAGAATAAGTATGAGACAATGGTGAAGAATGAAGGCTTGGAACCAACTTGCCTGATATTTGAATGCTGGCCAGTTGTCTCCCTCCTATGGAACCTTAGGAAAGTCACTTAACTGCTGTGGCCTCAGGTTTTCATTTTTATATTAAAAGGTGATAATTATATGCAATGCCCTGTAGGATTATAGGCAGAATAAATATTAATACACACAAAAATTGGATTAGTACCCAAGCATCAAAGGCACATAGTAGATGTGGATCATGTACATTTCCTATCTTGTTGGATGGCTTCCCTCCTCCCAAGGCATTTCCTAACATTTCATCCTCTGTGTGATCAAGGGGAGGGTTTGTCCTTGTGGTCCTCTACGTTGCCACTTCCCAGTCTTTATTGTTCAGAGAAGTCACTTTAGGGGTTCTTATTAAAATGCAGATTCTTATTCAGTAGACCCAACAGGGCCTGAATTCATGCATTTCTAATAGGTTCCCAGGAGATGCCAATGTGACTGGCACACAGGAAACACTGTAAACATAAAACTATTCTCTTATTCAAACTTTGGAATGTGGCCCTCTATAAGATGAAAGCATCCTAAGTTCCAAAGGTGTACTATGGAAAAACTGGAAAGAGTGAATACTTTTACCCACTTGGAAATCAAACCAACTTTTAAGTAGATGTTGTAGATAAGGGAAGACAAACGTTACATAAGAGAAAAGTAAGAGTATTGTGTTATGACTTTTATGTCAAGGACGTAGTGCTTGAATCTGATCTATACAGCGGCAGGAGACCTGCACAATGACTGAGATGCAGAACTGATAAAGTTGAAGAGCACAGAAGAAGCTTTTACTAACTGCTGTGCTGAGAGCTCTACCACAGAGACGGGGGAAACACAATTTACTAGCATGGAGTTATCGAACAGCAAGCAATTTCTGTAAATTCCTACACATTTTATCTATCTTGACATGAGGTTGAACATTATTACAAACATTTTGTTTAAACAGAATTTAGTTTATTCCATTAATCTTGTTGTATTTGGGGGAACATTTGCCTCTTAGAGTTATAAAGAGGAAGTGAGCTGGTAGATTTAAAGGTTATAAAAATTTTTAACTAGAATTGTACTCGATACATGGTATTAGTATTAGCTATGAGAAATATTTTCATGCAGGAAATATTTATGGGAAGAAAGAAATAAAGATGTTCTATGTGTCATCTTTTAACATTTACAGAAATCTTAATAAATTAAGGCAAGAAGCATAAAATATATTGAACAAAGGCACATAATTTCTAGTAGACAGATTACAATCTAATTTGTCTAGATATAAAAATTGACATCTTTTCATGGCTGCTTACAAAGAGCTTAGGGGAAGTTGTTATGCCAAACCCAAGTTTCTTTGCTCTAAAATGAAGATAACATTTTTGCAGACAGTGCTAATTTATGGGATCAAGGTTTACTGAATTACAGTATTCACACCATATGCCCAACTATGTACTTTTTCAAAACTACAATAATATTGAATAAGAAACATTTATAAATTAATTTTACTAGGCATTGTATTAATCTCTGAAAGATCAAAACAAAAAGTCACATTTAGTTAACTTCTAATTTTTCAGCACACACACACACACACTCACATACTTCAGCTCTCACACTATTGTTCTTTATTTCAAAAATAAAAGAAGAAAACCCATTAACAAACAGATGTCCATTTACAAAATAGCATAAGAACAATAGAAACAATACAGTTACAGATGAAGTGGTAGGAAATTAATGATTGTTGTATTACGTATTGATATCTTCAAAGTGGTTTCTCAGGAAAACAAATAGAGACATGTAATATTGATCAACAAGTAATCATTAACTGTTCTTTTCAGTAAAGCAATAGAAGGTAGTATTTTGACACTAAGAACTTCCATGAGAAGTGGAAGTTCTACTACAGCCAGATTAACATTTTTGTTCTCTGAGATGCCATCTGAGTTCTTTTTGTTATTTCAAAGGGAGTAAAAAAAGAATAAAAACATTAGAAAATGATATAGAATTTCAAAAAAGAAGATATGAACTCAACAATGGTTGTTATATTGCATAGTGCTGTCTTCAAAGTAATTGTTCAGATTACCAGATATAATCATGTAACATTGGTCAAAAAATTAAGCATTAACTGTTCCTTTCAATAGCCAAAAGAAACTCGGGGTACAACTACCTTAGCTATCTTGTGTGTATATATATTTTTCCTTCCTTCTTACTTTCTTTTCTCTTTTCTCTCATCCTTTGTTTTCCTTTTGAGCAGTTTCTTAGAAACTCCCTCTGAGTTCTTAAGATGGTTTTGACGTTTCCTTTTCTGGAAGGCTTTGTCCCTGAGTCTTGGCACGGATAACTCCATTTTGTCATTAAAGACCCAATTCACATTTTGTCTCTTCAAAGGAACTTCTTGAGCATCATTCTTAACTATTATTCTCCATCTTCAAGCCTACATTTTCAGTGACTATCACACAGTGACTACCTTTTTGATCTTTTGGGATATTCATCACTTATCTAAACTTTTGTTCATGTGTTTATTATATTGTTTAGTGAACCTGAACTCTTAGGAGAATGTAAGCCTGTTCAGAGCAAGGACTTATATTTCCTGATGCACTGGGCTCTGGTTCCTGCATCTGCAAAATGGCACATAGGAGACATTCCATACCTATCTCCATTACAAAAGAATGAACATACACAATATCCATGGTCAGTAGGAACATCAGAATTGCAAAGTGTCAACAACTCCTAAATATGTTAGCTAAAAGGTATTTACTTTGTTTAATCACTGCTCTTGATCTAAAATTACTAACAGCTAAATATTAGTTCTATTAATAGTCTCAATTTTGCTACATTTCTGCCATATAGCTTTTGCCATTTAAGAGTAATGTGAAGTGGGAACTGACAATCAATGGCTGTAGAGAGGTCAGTTTGTGTAAGTTTTGTTGGGTTTCCGTGACCCTAAACATGGAAGCTATGTGTATGATTCTAGTGAACTTGGGAGTAATCTTATATTGATAGAAATCATTTAAATAATAAATAAAGGAGGAGGAGGAGGGGGAGGAGGAGGAGCAGGAGGAGAGGAAAGGAGAAGAGA
>PVLD010016375.1:0-45216 GCA_004027595.1 Dinomys branickii | reverse complement strand
AGTTTTCACTGAATAAATCTTTCACATTCTTTGTTAGATTGATTCCTAAGTATTTCAATTTCTTGGTTGCTATTGTAAAAGGTATGTTTTCCTCAATTTCTCTCTCAGTCTGTTTGTTGTTCATGTACAGGAATGCTATTGATTTTTGGGTGTTGACTTTGTATCCGGCTACGCTGCTGAATTTGTCAATTAATTCCAGTTTTCTTGTGGAGTTTTTGGGGTCCTCCATGTATAGCATCATGTCATCTGCAAATAATAATTCTGTCTTATAGCATGAGTTACTGTTTAAACTATGGCCACTAGCATGTCACATCCCACAAGACATGGATGCAGAGGCAACAGCCCTGGTGTCAAAACTCAAAGATCACTGTCACGTGACACTGTGTGTACTGCTTATCTTCTCCCAGCTGTCAACACACAAACTAAGGGGCAGTGACGTCATTCAGCGATGAAGCCTTTGCTTAGTGAGTTCAAAGCCCTGAGTATAAGACCAATTCTGGAAGAGAAAAGAAAAAAACCTGAGCTAATATCTACCTCCTGGGTTATCCTAAGGACTGCGTGCCATTATGTATATAGAGCCTGGGCAGAAATGGCTGGTTATTTGCTTCTTTGTTTCCTGGCCTTCACTCTTTCCCCAGCCACATGTGTCACTTAAGTGCCTCACACAATAGAGTCAATATCTGAGAGTGAAAGCCCTTAAAATTTCTTCTGCTTCTTCGTTCTAGTTTTTTATCCAGACAGACAGCCAACAGAGTCTTACAATGCACCTACTACAGGTCAGACACTACGGACAAAGATAAACACGGTTTCTTTTCCTGGCTGAGCTCACTGCCTGGCAGTGAGAATACCAAGGAAACAGCAGTAATGGTGGAAAGTGACAACAGATCAAAGGGAATTTCAGGGTGCTGACTGACAGGCTGGGAGGCGGAGTGGGGATTGGAGGGGTAGAGATTTGGCATCACCGCTCTTTCTCTGATACACCCTGGAACAAGCAGCAGGAAAGTCACATTCCCAGTATAAGATGTGCCAAGCTGGAGTAAAGAGTAAATAAGTGAATGATAGGGGTTGTCTTCTCACAGAAACCCACAGCAATTCACAAGGTTAATTAGGAAGAATCAGTGATGTTTCTTAAGTGCGAAGAGCCAGTTCCCAGTAGCCTGGGGCATCTGATTTCCAACACAGAGTCTTCGCTGTTGGACAATTTAAGAGGTGGCTGGTGGGAGGCAGTTTCTTAAATTCTGCAACTCAGGATGGTCCATACCCTGATAATTCTTCAGAATTCTGTCCTTTATTTTCTCATTTCTCATGCTATTCCTGATTCCATTTTCTCTTGTATCCATCATAACATAACTCATTATAAATCTACCGGATCAAGGACGCCATGATTTTTTGCCTATTCAGCAACTAGTTTGTGGTCATTAATATGCATAATTAATTGACTTACAGTGTTACTGAAATTATGCTAAATTGTATGATTAATGAAAGCCCATTCTTTAATTCATTTGTTCAGGGTAACATACCTTATCACTAAAATTACTGTGACCTTCAATTTTGCTGTCACTGTGTCTATTGTTACAAACATGGAGAGCAGAGAAATCACAGGCATAAGAGGAGAGGTCTCTTCCTTGGTGACGTACTGGAGTCTAAAGAATCTATAATCTTCTTTTCATAATACATTCTGAGGAAAATGTATTAAAGACTGGCAGAAATCAGTTTTGACTCCCTTAATTCTGCACAACTAGTAGACTAGTTATCCTTTAATGTAAAACAGCTGGTGAAGCTAAAAATGTTTTGGGCAAATTATCAAGACAAGTCAAATAAAATTTAGTTGAAGCTACTTAAAGTCTTACTGATTTCTACCTCTTTAGAAATAACACATCCTTTAAAATAGTAAAGAAGCATATTAGTTTCTACCTTAGCCTTGGGCTCTCTTGGGTGGAAGAATTCTCTATTGGCTGGTGATGGATGCCCAAGGGCAGGGGATGACTCAATATGTTTTATAATCCTGTGGTTGTGTCTCAACTTTGAAGACCTTTTGTGTTTGTTCTTTGTTAAGATCTCCTAATCCAACCACAGAAACTCTCTGTTCCTTAGCAAAAGATAGACCCACTAATTTTATCACTAGGATTGCTTTAGCACTGCATTAAATAGTGAATATCAGTTCTCTTACACTAGAATCAGCAAATGGATCATCTAACTCTTGTTGGGAATCACGTAGTATAACTTTAAGATTTTAAGATTTTAAGACTAAGATTTTCTCTTTGGCTGGGAAAAGCAGTCTTTTAAGTGAGCTTTAGGACAGTCATAGATTTTTTAGAGTTTTTGAAACAGCTTTGGTCTTAGTTAAGCGCTGTCATCGTGGGTGGAAATAGTGTCTCTTTCACTTATTCTCAGGATGTTTATATGATTCCATTTGTCTGCCTGCAATCCCCATGGATAGAATTATACTATTGGATTTCTTGATGGGCGTTCCTCATATTTCTATGGCTTGTTAAATTTCACATTGACCTTTGTGAATAAGATGATGTATCTTGCCAAATGGAGAGCCCACTCAAGTCACACATACAAGTTCAGTGAAAGAATTTTGAGATTGTTCGCTTAAATAAAAGACACTACCTCTTACTCTACAAATGATGAAGTCCAAAATTTTCTTGGCATAATTGATTATTAAGAAGTCCTACTTTAATTAAGCCAAATAATTGGGTCAGCTAGTTAAAACAGAAATCATTAATAATTTGAGATGCCAAAAAACCTTTTAAAACCCTATAACCACTCACACTACTATCACTGCATGATAAAAAGGCAGGGAAGGGAAGGTTTTGGTAATGCTGGCTCTGTTTCCTTCTTATCTCATGTGGTTTTTCTACAGGTTTGAGGTGACGACATACGTAGATGTCAGATAAAGTCACAACCCCATGAACAAAAGACTACATTCCCAGAGGACTATTATAAACAGGCAAAAACTGCCCTACAGCTGAGAATCTATTCTGATATCCAGACAAGACCACAGGACATTATGAAGACAAATTCAAAATACATACTCTCCCTCTCCTTTACCAGCCACATGCAGGGGATAAGAACTCATCTACTCCTATCATTTTGTCTTGAGGTCATGTATTGATGTATCATTTTGTTGTTTTGATTTTGTCTTCATTGTTGTTTTGTTAGTGTTTTAATTTGTAAAATCAAAAAAAAGAAGACAAAAGGTCTTGAATTCTAAAATGTTCCAAGCACATTTACAAACTCCCAGCAGACTGTGACCACGATAACTCAAGCATATCTTTGGCCTCTTCCTAATTTGCTTTTACTTTGAAACTAGACCCAACTCAAAACATTATATCACAAGCATGTTATATAAAGCATCAACATTTCTACACACAGTAGATGTCAGTCATCCCCTTCCCACATCCATTTCTCTTCTTAATGAACTTTTCTGACTTATACCTCGCAGGATTGTCCTTTACAGTTTTAGTGAAGTGGTTCCTGGACAACATGAACTTTTTCCTGGCTATTACTGACTAAGCTGGACTAGCCAACTTTCTTAAGAATCTGCAACCAGAATTCAGAAATCTCATTAGGCTTAATTTGCCACTTTCAAGTCAGGAATAAAACCATGGACTGAAAAAGTGCATTCATTGTCAGATGTTCAAAGCAAAGTTTTCCAAAAGCTGATTCTGGTTCCTGACTATTTTAGTCATAGACTGTGTTTCATGAAGCCCAGCGCTATTTACTGATTCCAAATTCTATCAAATATTCCTAAATTTTTCCAACAAATTCCCATTGTTTTATATAGTGTGAGTTCATTTGCTACCAACTTATTTCTAAAAGAACTACTAGTATATTTCATGTAAAACTAAGTCTTTTCAGTCATAGTTCCTAAAATTGCATTTTAAAAGATGTTGGCACATTCAGAAATAAAACTTAAGTTATTGAATAACCTAGATTTTTAAGTCATATGCTAGTGTTTCATGAATCCTTTCCATGTCTACTGGCAAAGTTAAGGTTTTGTTTTAAAAAGTAAATTCATGTATGTATATAAATTTTAGACTTTTAAGAGCAAGTCACATTATTTAAGTTTCTTGAATATTCTTATTTAAAACACAAAAACAAAAAACAAATAAACAAAAGCAAAAATAAAGCCATTTTGACCCCCACATTTTGGTAAAACAACCTGAGATTATTAAAGAAACAGTGAGGGCCAGTGCTTCTCCTATTAATGGGAAAATCTTTTTGAACAGAGCTGATGCACAGGCTCCAGTCACAAGATGGACACTCCCCGAGGCCACCTGGTCACTCTAAATTGAATCTAGCCCAGAGGTATTAGGGGGTAGAGATGTTTCCTTGTGGCAGTGCTGGCCTAGTACTGATGCGTCCAGTATTTGAAGAGATCCTGAAAGTCTACCATGGTAAATCTCCCGTGAAATTTACCTATTATGAATACTATCACACTTATGAAAACACAAATGGTCACAAGTGTCAGCAAGTATGTGGACGAAGGGACATTTACACACTGCTGGTGGAAATAGAAACGAGCGTAGCCATCATAGGAAGCAGTACTCCTCGCAAATTAAAACTAGAGCCAACATGTGTCCTACCAGCCTCTCTACAGCAGGGCTCTGCAACCCCAGCCAAGCGCTGGTCTGTGGCCTGGTAGACACCAGGCCACAGGCAGGAGCACAGCAGGCCCAGGACCTTAGCTGTTCTCTGTGGCTGGCGGAGCTCCACCTCTTCTCAGATGAGCAGTGGCATTAGCTTCTCACGGCAAACCTCACTGTGAGCCACGCTTCCCCAGACTCCAGGTCTTGTGCTCCTCTGAACCTTCCTAAAATCACCCTCCCCTGCCCACCAGCTCCATCCCTGTCCACGGAAAAACTGTCTTCCATGGAATTGGCCCCTGGTACCAGGATGGCTGGCACTTGCTGTAACACAGTAGACACTTCCAAAGACACCAAGTGGGAATCGTGCAAAGTGTGCGTGTTGCGCTCCTGAGTCCACTGCAGCACCTTCCCAGTAACCGAGAGGCACAGGCAGAGTGTACACCAGGGGACAACCCAGGAAAGAAAGTGCACCGAACCCAGTGGGATAGCATCCAGCCGTAAACTAGAAGGGAACCTTACTGTTTGTGAGAGCTGAGCCTGGAGGATATCAGGTTAGGCAAAATAAGCCAGGGTCAAAGAGAGAAAAGCCATAGGATGGTGGTATGTGCAGAGCATCAAACCAGACTCCCAGAAAAAGAGTCCATGGTGGTTGCCATAACCTGCAGGGAAGGACTGGGGCTCTGCAGTTAGAAATACAACCTTTCAGTGAGGAAGAAGTGTGTCACAGACCCACTGGACACAGTGAAGCCTACATGCATAATAACGTGTTATGTGTTTGAAAATCACTGAGACTGTACTATAAATGTTTTCACCCCAAGAAAAATAAATGTGTGAAATACTGCATAAATTAAGTAACTTGATACAGCCATTCCGCTGTATGTATATCGATTTCCCAGAGAGAGCGACCACAGGTGTGTGTCACCATACCCAGCTAAAAATATCACTTTATACACCATAAATATATAAAATTTTTATTTACTAACTAAAAAAATTGACAATAAACTTAGACCTATATTCACTGGTACAGAAGACTTGTTTATTTTAAAAATAAAAGAAGGAAAACATTGACAGACAGACATCCATTTATAAAATAGTGTAACAATACAGAGTTACAGACAAAGTGGTAGGAAATTATCAGTGGTTGTTGTATTACTATTGATATCTTCAAAGTGGATTCTCAGGAAAACAAATAGAGACATGCAATATTGATCAAACAAGTAATCATTAACTGTTCCTTTCAATAAAGCAATAGAAGACAGTAGTACCACTGTTAGCTATCCTGTATGTGTATACCTACATAATTTCCCCTTCCTTCCCTTCTCTTTTCCCACAGCCCAGTTGTCCTTTACTTTTGAGTATTTTCCTTTCATTTCACAATGTCTATCATATCTCCTAGTTCTTATTCACTCTTTCAGATTCTCACTCTAGTGAGACAATACATTGCTTACACATGCATATCTGATTTATTTCACTTATGAGTATGCTCTCTGGTTGTGACAATTTACCTATAAAAGCCTCAAGTTTATCTTTCTTTATAGCTGAGAAATATTCCATTATATAAAAGAACCACAATTTTTTTATCCAGTCCTCAACAGATGGACATTTGGGTTGCTTCCACAATTTAGCTATTACAAATTGCACCACTATGAACATAGGTGCACGTATATCACTGTGATTTGATGTTTTCAGATCTTCTGGGAAAATACCCAGAAGGGGAATAGCTGGGTTGAATGGGACCTCTAGATCTAGTTTGCTGAGGAATCTCCAAACTGATTTCCATAGTAGTTTCACCATTCTGAATTCTCACTAACAGTGAAGAGTGCCTATTTCTCCACAGCCTCACCAGCATTTGTTATTGGTTGATTTCTTAATGCTAGGCATTCTTACTGGGGTGAGGTGAAATCTCAGTGTTCTTTTAATTTGCATTTCTTGAATGGATAATGATGTTGAACATTTTTTCATGTATTTATTTGCCATTTGTATTTATCTGAGGAGTGTGTATTCTTTCAGCTGCCCATTTTTGGATGGGGTCTTTGAGTTTAGAGAAGCTGATGTTTTTTAATTCTTTATATGTTCTAGATAGAAGACCTTTGTCTGAGGGACAGTCAGCTAAATTTTTTCCCAATTTGTGGGTTTTCTTTTTACTCTGCTGGTGATTTCTTTAGATGTACAGAAACTTTTCAGTAGGATGAGATCCCAGTTGTGGATTCTTTAAAGTGTTTCATGGGTAATTTGTTTTTGTTCATGAACTCTCTGCCTACCCCTATGTCCAGAAGACATTTTAAATAATGGAAATGACATCATTTTGCAAATCATGATTCTATATAATTTAAAACATAATCAACAAAATCATTAAATGCTAGCAAGCAGTTGGATTAGACACATATATACACAATGTGTCTGCCATCAAACAAAATCTTCCGAAGCCCAGTTTAGCTGACTCAGCTACTGCTTTTTTCTTCTGCCTTAAACACTTATAATCTGGGTTTTGCTGATGGTACTTTATTATAAAAGCTGCTGAGATAAGAAATTATGTAAGTTGCCAAAGGTTAAATAAAACTATGCTGAAAGTGGGGAATTAACATATTTTTGGGTACATATAAAAACTACAAGTCTTTAAATATATCTGATTCAGACATCAACTATCAAATTACCCTTTCCCCTGAAACATCAATATCATATGTTTCTAAGTGTCTAGTACTTTTATATGTATTATGTCAAGAAAACTAGAGCTTCAAAATCACCCCCAATGCCAGCACTACTTGACGTCTTCATCACCCTGGAATGGACAGGGTGTATCCAGCTAGGTTTCCAGTTCTCTTTCCATCCATTATGCATCACAGTAGTTGACTTCCTAAGAAAACAAATTTCCTCATGTAATTCTGCTGTTTTTACATAGCCTTCATTTACATAAAGAATAAAATATAAGACCCTTCCTTTTTCAAGATGACCCAATTCAGCCCTCTGGCTCTCCACCATACCACCCACCTTGCGTTTTCTACTAAAAACCTTCTCTTCCACAGCCTTCTTGCAAAGTTCCTCAGACAGATGTGATTCAGGGTGTGTAGACAGGCACACCAGGTGGGGCTGGGCTGGTGCTGTGGTCTAATATGCCTTAGGAAAGCCAGCTAACACAGCCAAACCAGTCTGTTCACCTGAGCAATTACCAAGTGCCTTACACATGCTGACCGTATGCTGAGTGCTGAGTGTGCACTCATGGAGGAGAGACTGGGCTCCTGCATGTCTGGAGCACAGCTGGGCAGGGGATTCTTGGAGCCACACTACCCGGCAATACACTGGCCTTGGGCATCAGAGCATAGGAAATGCTCTCTCCTCTGGTGATCTGAGCACTTGCACCTCCCCTGCTTCCTTTCACAGGATGTCCTTCCTGCATCCGATGCTCTTTGTGAGCAAACACCCCGTCGCTCTCACTGTCCACCCCATCATGGAGATGCTGCCTTGATAAGCTCAGGAAAGGTGGGTAACTCTGCAGCACTTCTGTAAGCATCACCTTATGCTTTCTGTCAAAGACTAGTGTAATTTTGTTCTCCTGTTCCCCTTCCTCCAGCATGGAGTACAAGCTGCCTGCCAGGTCTCTTCCTACCATGACTTTTGTGCTAAATCCTTAGCAGACACTTGTTAAAATTCTCCAATGACTTCCTTCACAATTCTTTGGGAAGAGTAAAAAGCTGGGACTTTGTGGTGGCCCCCAAATTCTCATGCACCCGGGCTCCCACTCTCCTAACTGCACTCTTGACACTCATTCTCCCATTTACATTAGACACACGAACCTCAGGGTTCACATGTAGCATGTGCAGTTACCCCACACAGGCACATCCCTCCAGGACAGACTTTGGCCCTTCTCTCTACTCAGAAGTTTCCCCTCTGGGGGAGCTCATTAATCATCTGTGCAAGGCACCAGGTCTCCAGCAGCCCCAAGCCTCCCCATGAATTCTCCACAGGTAGAGATGGCTGTCTGAGCAGGGAGCTCTGTGCCTTAACACTGTAGTGCTGTGCTGTTTCTCATGAGTGTGCTCATTGGCCAAGCCAGATTGGCTGTTGATTTGCCTTAGTTCACTTAAAAGGCCACATTCAAGTGGGAGGTAAGCAGGGCCAGAGGATGCCTCCCTTCTGTGCTTGGCTTTTGGAGCGGGCGCCAGCTGAGCACCGTCACCGCCTTGGTGTGTCCTCTCTTCCCCTAAGCGGTGAGAGTGGCTCCATGTTAAATGGCCCTGGGACAATCTTCTAGGAGAGGAGAGGGAAGCCTCCTTTGGGAGCTCATCGCAATGGCTCTTTTGCCATCTTCTATTAATCAGGTCACCTGTGGTGGAGAGTGATCCTATCTTCTAAAATGAGAGGCTATTTCAGTTAACTGTGGCCATATTTAATATAGTATAATCTAGGTTTCTCATTTTTCTATTCACTGTTTATCTAGGCATGTGTCTATCTGCCTACCTACCTACTCATCATTTGCCCCCTGCATTTCCTAATACAATGTAAATTCCATAAGAGCTGGGACTAGACTGTGTCCCTAAATGTATTCTTAGTCTCTAGAACAGAGTAGGTACTCAGTAAATAATAATTGAGTGAATAAATGGTTCCATTTGATCTTTACAAAACCAGAAAGTCTAAGTTGCTGAAGGTTAAGAGCAGATTCTGGCTGTTCATTGCATTGTTTCTCCTCCTAGCACAGCACCTGGCTTACAGGAGTTGGTGCTAGAAAGTATTTGCTTACTGGTACTGGTGTTATGGATTTACAGATGAAAAAATAAACATGAGGTACTAATTGATTTATCCAAAAACTTGTAACTGTTGTTAAGGTGGATTTAAAATAAAAGTCCTCTGTCCTCAACAGCAATTTTCCTTTTTACCACATCTTCCACATTCACTTCATCAAACTGCACTGTGGGAAAACTACACATCAACCCTCTGCTAGTGAGACAATGACAAACAGAAGGAAATTTAATTCATGCACTCAAGACATTTAATATATACAGATGGAGTTGGATAATGATGACACTGACACACAAACTTTGCAGAAATAGTGCTGTCACATGGTATGCAAAGGAGCATGCTGTGTGAGCCTGTAGTATTATTTTTGATACTACAAAAGCAGCAATGACTCAACAGACATTACTATTTTCTCTTGTGTGTAGCTAACAGTGCTCATTTTAACCCTCGAGAAACCACCCCTCCCACTGTTCTATAAGCATCTGGGAACTGTCTGTCAGGGGCTGGGAGCACAGAACAGAAAATGGGATGTAGCCCCAGGCATAAAAGGTGATGTCACCTTGTACTTCACTGAGCTCCTGCCTGTTAGCCAGTGTCACAGGCCCCCTATCTGCCAACAAACACTCTTCAGGGGTGGGAGTGAGGGTCTCTAAACTCATTTAGCACTGTGCTAATAGCCTTTTCAGTTTTAGCTCCATAGGGCCATTTGTCCCGGAGCTGCAATGAGCTGTAATCATAAATAGAGTTCATGGTGACTCTCGGCAATCTCAGTTTTAGGGGGAATTTGTTCCAAGAAGGAAAGTACTGTTAACTACAAAATGCGAGGGTAAGCGGAGTGCTTTGCAAATAACTACTAAAAAACAGACAGGGCCAGGTGTGAAGGGTGATTTATATCTTTATATCTTCCCATGGTTCAAAGCCACTTGGATTATAACACTCTGGCTGCTGATAGTCATCTTGGAAATGAGCCACTCAGGACAGAGTGACTGTCTAAGGCTTCAGCTGGACAGCAGCAATTCCTTGGCTTTTGTCTACCTGGAGAAGGAAAACTCTGGGGCAGTCTTAATAAATGTATGAGGCCACAGGGGAAAGGAGATATGTGATCACGGGGAAAGAAAGCTCTTCATGACTGAAACCCACCTGGACCACTGGCCAGGAGAATGTCCTGCTTCCACTGCAGTACAAAGCAGAATTTCCAACCCAACAGCCTTCTTCCCAAGACTTCTTGCAGCCTGGGCTGCCCAGCACCAGAGAAGACTGTTGTGCACCAAGTCAGAGTTGATGAATCGAAACTGTGTGTTCTCAGGAGGCTCCGCTTCTCTAGACTGCATAAGGCAGGGCGGACATCTGTGGGTAAGTGAGCACGTGGGAGAAAGCCTGAGGAAAACATGACAGGAGAGGGGGTGGGAATGGGTGAAAAGAGGAAAAAGACACTGTGTGGGCATGGAGGGCTGGTCCTGCCTGGGAAGGCAGATGGGAGCTCTAGCCCGGTCCGGGAGACATGCCGTCCCCCACACTCCCTCCTTGCTCCTACACCTCACTTTTGTCTTCTACAAAATGGCTTTCATAATGTGGAAGCACTACTTTGCTGTGACAAAGGGGGTGCCCTTTTCTACGAATGACTCTCCTGGGTCTCCCCGGACCACTGGCACATGGGGTGCTGTGAGACCCTCAGCATATGCATCACAGACCCCAGCCAGGAGGGCTGAGGCCTCACGATGTTTTTAACAAAGTGCATTTATGGTGCACTGCCAAAATCCTCATAGAAAAACTAATATACTTTCCATTTCTTGGGTCCATAGGGAAAGACCCTATTATAAGCCATTATGCAGAGATTCTCCTTGAGACTTTCCCAGTCTGACAGCTCTCTCAGCCTCTGTTTTTCCCCTTGAAGGTTGAGTTCCAGTTGTTCATCAAATCCTCTTTTTCATTGAAAACCTGACAAAGTTACTCATGAACTGCATATTTTCAACATGGGCCTCTTGAAAGTAGGCTTTGAATCACTGGTAACAGCTGCAGATCCTCAGCAACTGAATTTGAGTGAGCAGTTCTGTGGACAGCAAAGAGGAAAATGGCAATGCATTCATTAAATATGAGAAAAACTTTAGCAACACCTTGCAGGCTTGAAACTATGTATGTTTAGTTCATTGTTCAACCAGCCTCTTTCTCTATTTAGATGATCCCAAGAAGATGACTAGAAAAACACATTCCACTAAAAAAAAGAGCCTGTTGCTGCTGAAAATACTGTCCTTTTAATGAAAATACATAGGCTTTTTGTCTCTGAGAAAATTATGAAGATCAGCCTCCCCTGGTTAAAACTTGGGGCTAAGAAGGCCAAGTTAGGAAGGAAAGGTATAGTATTAGTTTTTGCCCAATTAGGCACAAAACCTGGACTGGATCACCTTCCTTCCCACTCTTGGCTCCAGACTCCTATTTATATTCTCACTCCCACACAGTCAGGACTGTGCAGGACCTCCCTCCCCCAGCGGGGCTTCAGGACCGAGCCCACTCTGTCCTACAGAAGCTGCTCTCCCCTTCACAGCGGGGTGGAGGCTTTGCTCTTCTCGCGTTCAGAATTTGTTCCTTTCCCTGATTTAGTATCACCTTCCTCTCAGTGACTGGCTAAAGTTGCATATTTTACATAAACCACATTGAGGTGTGAAAGAAAGACGTGGTGGAAAAGATAGATATATGGGTATGAGGGGTGTGTGTGTGTGTGTGTGTGTGTGTAGCGGTCTGAAGATACAAAGTGGCTTCAAATTTCTGGAGGTTTTTTGTTGTTGTTTTGTTTTGTTTTGCTTTTATTTTTTTGTGTGTGACAGGGTCTTACTATGTAGACCAGGCTGGTCTTGAACTCAGTATTCATCTTGCCTCAGCCTCCAGAATGTGATTACAGAAGTGTGCGACCATGCCCAACCCTGAATCTGCATCTATAAACAAGCTTTGTGATACGAGGCAGAATTATTAACCTTGTTGAGTCTTTTTTATAAATAATCATAGGTTCTTTATCATGTTTTCAGTTGAAGTAATAAACACAAATTATTAAGGAAACTAAATTGAGGTTATTTACTCAACAGTTTTAAACTAACAGCCTCTTAACACCAGTCACTGGAGCACGGTGAGCATCGCCGAGGTTGGGGGCTCTCATCTGCTGGGGAGTGGCGTCACTAAAGTGCTCCCAGCAGTCATTCTTGTACAGATTTTCCCAGGAGAAACACATGTCCGTGCAGCTATTGGAGACAAATGTTTACAGCAGTTTTATGTATCATAAAGTGAAACTACAGAAAGAGAAACACCTTGGATAATCTCGTTTCTCTGTGGACGCTAAAAACGTTTCACTCATAGGGGAGAGGAGTGGAATCCTGGACACCAGAGGCTGAGTGGAGGAAGGGCGGGGAAGGGCAGGTACTGATGAAAGGACATAAAACTTATGTTAGACACACTGAACAGATTTTAGTTTTCTGTTAAATAGAAGGATGACTGTTTTTACATTATAGAAAGTGTTTTCAAATGTTTTTACCACACAGAAAAGATTAAGCCGGTGAGATAGATGTGCTACCTTGACTTAGTCTTCCTATAATGCAAAAAGTACATATTAGCACATCACATTATATCCCATGATATACATAATTATTTGTCAATTTAAAATAAAATTTAAGGAAAAAAGAGAGAAATGCCCTGAGATGAGGTTACCTAGTACCATCCTGTTCTGTTACAAACTATGAACTCGAAAAATGTTTTTGTCTAGGCTCAGTTTGCTTATCTGCAAAATATTGCCTTGAACTAGAAAGTTTCCTAAATAATACAAATTTACATTAAGTATTTTTAGGGACAGAAACAGTTGACGGCAGGGTGGGATATTCAGCAGTTAGCAGCTGTGATACAGTCTGTTTGCTTAGCAGAGTGGCCGAGGTGTCAAAATGGCATCGGCACAGCTACAAAATGGTGAGCGTTTGCTCAAAAGCTAACCCGGGTAGGAGCCGCAGACCAAGGTCTGGAAGGCAGGAGGCTTGGGAAGGGTCTGAACGCCAGCCCTTCCCTTCGGCTGCGGCTTGCCAAGCTGGGCCAGCTCGGGGCTTCTGAGTGCAGCCCCACCTTTATGTGCCTGGTTTTTCTTACTTCTGATTTATCTTTATGGGGTAAAACTTAGCCTCACCCAGCCGACTTCTTATATTAATGATTACAGAGTTAAGCGGCAAAAATCTGCACTGTATATTTCTTTGGATGTGATGTTCCCCTGTGCATCACTCCTGTACTTGACAAATATGTGAAGAAGCATACACGCACGCACACATGCATACACACGTGTGCGCACGCATATGCAAATCCTGGATTGGATTATTACTTATATTTAACCCCTAAGTCAGTGTCTTTCACTATACCTCTGCATTCACTTGTCTTGCTTTAGTTTAAAAGAAAATTAAATCTGACACTTCCCTCTCACCAGGCATCGGCATTCTGACTGCCCGCCCAGCCTGCGTCCTTATCTAAGGATCCCGCCCAAAGCCCCAGGGAAAGCATGGACTCCTGCTTGGTACTTTGCTCCGGAACCACAGCCCTCGAAGTGTCTTCCTAACTGGACAGTACTGCTCCGTTCTTCAAATCGTCTCCGGATCGGACTCTGAGACCAAGCTGGGGAAGGGATTGATGTCAGGAGAAGGGGAAAGTGGACGAGGACTGAAAAACAGAGAGGTCGCTGCCAACAAGAACCCATGAATGGCACCAGGGGTCCAGAGACATGAAAGGCGCAAAGCCTTGTGAAACAAAGTCCGGCCCGCAAGCACCCTGTGGCCCGCTGTCTAGCAGAGGCTGAGCCCTCCTCCGCACAGGACGCACCACCCGGGGTTCCCTTCCGCACCTGCAGGCACCCAGCGCCCAGCCCCAGACGGGCTGGGCCACCCAGCCCCCGCCCCCGCAGCCCCCGATGGGGCGGCCCACCCAGCAACCGGACCCGCACCCGCCGGGACCGCTCCCTGGCGACGGGCACTCGGGATCCTCCCGCTCTCCTCCCGCAACCCGCGCCCACCACTCCAAGCTCCGCGACCCCGGGCGCCTGCCGCACGGTGCGGCGGACGAGCGCGGACATCTGCGGGGCGCCGCTGCGGTTGCTGACGGAGCGTGGCCGAGGTACCGCGGCCGAGGCTACTCACGCCGCTCCTGAGCGGACCGCAGCAACCCCCCGCCTGGTCCCGGCTCCCGCTGCCGCCGGCGCGAGGCCGGGTGTGGCTGCTCCCGCCGTGGGCTGGCCCTCTGGGTCCTCCCAGACTGCGCCGCGGTGAGTGCTTCATCGCTCACTTGTGAGCCTCCGCCCTCTGCCTACAGGATCGCGCTGGGACCCGGCTCCGCTTGGAGCTGCCCCTTGCCGGAGCGCCTTTTCCGGGACGCAGTGCGGGGCGCCCGCCGCCCGCGGACCCGCCTTCCCGGTGCGGCGGGGAGGCCCGCGGCTGCGCTCGCGTCGCGCCTCTGTCTCCGCCAGCAAGGGGCCCGGTGCAGCGGTGCTCATTCTAGCTCAGTGACTGAAGGAATGGATTGCATCGACTTAGCTACTGTTTTTGAAGTCCTCGAGGACTGGAACAATGTCCTATTCATTTTTTTTTTTTTTTACCTATTTGTTTAGTACAGTTTAGGCCAATAAGAAGGGCTTTAGCAAAAGCGTACTGAGAAGCACTGAAGAATTAAATTGACAAGGGAATGTTTTCTGGAGTAGGGAAAGCAAATCTGGAAGATGAAAAAAAGAGGGCTGGAGGTATGACACATGTCATACGCGAGGGACAGGCCAGCCTTTTAGCAGAGCAACACGATCCAATGTCTGTCAGAAAATGCACTCCCATGTATTTTCTTTTGCTTTCTCGTTGCACAGGGACAGATCACAGAATCCCAGCTAAGACTTGGCTTATAGGACTTGACTCCACAACAGCAAGTAAATATTTCAGCCGACTGGGTGACAACTCATCTTTTGAGAACAGAATGGCTTTGTTCAAACTCATCTAGCTGTGTGCATTTGTCTGTCTGTACCTGCTGGCTTTAGTTAGCTGCCATGCAGACAGCGACTATTTGCTCTCCCTAGATTTTAATTAACTTTTCGTGGAACTCTGTACTTTAGAATTTCTATCTGGGCAACATTAGCTTTCATAAGGCACATTAAAAGTCTAGAGATTAGAAACCCTTAGTTGTCTGCAGAGACACTGAAGAAGCTGATGGACCTACCAGGCCCTTGGACATTCTGACCAGGAGAGAAAACATCTCCCTCCTGTAAGGCACATTTGTAAGGGAACAGAATAGTTGAATATGTAACAATGTATTAGAGAGAGACTGGATAGCAGCTGTCCCTCACTATGTTCTTTGGCCATCGACTGAGCTTAACATTACAAAACTATTGTGTTTGTGCTGTCACACAGCATCGGTGACATCTTTTGGGACTATTCAGCGATGCTTAAGCCAAACTTTCAACTGTCGTAGAGTTTGCTGCTCCAAGGTTAGAGCCTCATGATTCCTGACCCCTGCATGGCTCTACCCTATGCAGGGATGCCGGAACTGAGGGCACAGTTGTCCGGCCACTGTTTTCCTCCAGTTCTGTCTGCCTGTCCACATCCATACCTGCCCATCTTCCTCGCTACTCTCGATCTTGCCATCCCACTGCACAAAATGGCTCTGGTCTTTATGGTTAAAACCTCAGTATCACACTGATGGTTCTATTCTGGGCATGAACAGAAGCCCTCCTGTTCCCCTTTCTTTGCACCTGCTCCTCCTAATGTCTATGTCAGTGAGTGGAACTCCATCCACCCAGTTGCTGTCTCTGAAAATCTTGGATATGCTTGACCAACAAATACTATTCGTTCTTCATCCAAAGTATGTCCCGGATCTGCTCACTTCTCACTACCATGAGGCTGGTGTGGACCATCGTCGCCTGCTTCCTGCTGGCTGGGGTGACCTCCTAACCATCCTCCTTACCCCTCAACACAACAGCCTCTCACAGCAATACCCACCAGCACTCATTTGGTCAATACCCTTTCATCGCTTTCCATCTCACTCAAAATAAAAGCCAGTATTTCTGTACCAGCCTACAAGGCCTTACCTGCCTTAGCCTCTGCTGCCTCCTGTGCTTATATGCCTCAGAACTCTCTCCCTTGTTCACTTTGGTCCTACTGCACTGGTTTATTGTAGCTTTTAATGTGTCAGAAAGGCCTTCATGCCACAGCCAGGGCATATTCCCTTTACCTGCAACAGTCACGCTCCCTATACTTTCATGTTAACTTTTGTGCCCCCTTCAAACCTTGGCCTGTTAAAGTGAGATCTATCATAATCACACTTCTTAAAATTTCTCCAGGGTGGAGACCTTCCTGGAAATAACACAGTTCTACTAAATTAACATAATGAATTACTTAGAGAAGTCCTTGAAGGGACTTCCAGGGTCCTGCTCAGATTTCTGCTTTTTCTTCAGTATTTCCCTCCCTTGGTTTGATAACTAAATAAATATCCAGAGCAGATTTTGGTCTTAGCCCCCAGAGAGTCTCGAATTCTGTTAGGGTTCGGATCCTCCTAGAGCACTAATATCAGACCACTTGACTCTTTTATTTAAGCCTTTGCCCTACACTCATTCCCTCTCCCTTCAACCCCTCTTTCCCTCCTAATTTACAAAAGCTTTGTTTCCATTTTTTCCTTCTTTTCTGTTTTTTTTTCTTTCCCCTTCCTTCTTTTCCCCCTTTTCCCTCCCTAGTTCTGCTTCTCATTTGAACATTTTCTTCCTGTCTCACAATATCTATTACACATTTTGGTCTGTATTTATACTTTTGTTTTCTCACACCAGAGAAACAAAAAAGCTATTCAAAATATACAATAAAAACTCCTAAAACTCAACAATGAGAAAATGAGTAACGTTATTAAAAATAAGCAGCAGCCCAGAACCAATGAGATATTCAAATGATAAATTCTCAGATAAAAATATGTTCTCCAGCACAGCTCATCGGTCACATGCATATTAAGCGAGCTGAGATATCATTGCACACCTGTGCGGCAGCCAAAGCCCAAAGCCCTGATGGTGCTGAGGGCTGAGAAGGATGTGGAGTGATGGGATTCGCATTCATGGCTGGAGAAGGTGGACAGTCTTGCAAACGTTCTGAAAGACATTGTGGGGCTTTCTCACAAAAGAAGCGTATCATTGTCATCATGCTCTTTGATATTTAACCACATGAACTAAAACTTACATCTGCATAAAAACTTGTACGGGGTTGTTTATAGTAGCTTTATTTATAACTAGGAAAACTTAGAAGTAACTAAGATGCCTTCCAGCAGATGAATATGCCGCAGTGCACGCTAACAGTGGCTGAGTACTCATCCCCAAAGGAAATCAGCTATGAAGCCATGAAAAGACACAGAGGGACCTTAAATGTGTAATGCAAAGTGAAAGAAGCTGGTCCAAAATGTTTGCATATTGTACGACCTCTGATGGTAGTGATATGTTAACATTACTTCCTCGATTTTAGTATCACTGCCTAGAGTAAGCTGTGCAAGGGTAGAGCATGTAGGGGGAGAAATTATGGAAACTTTCTGTAATTTCTGCTCATTTTTGTTGCAAACCTGAAACTCCTATTGAAGTAGTATCTTTAAATAAATGCTAAGTGTACTAACCTCAACCTCTGTGCTCCCAATTCTTTGTTTTCTATTTTTGATTCCTCTCTAGCACCTATCACCTATTGATAAAATAGATGACTCTGATTAGTGATAATGTCACCTCTCACTAGGGTACAGACCTCGTGAGAACTGTGACTGTGTGCTGACTTTGAGAATAACATACCCCACATTGAGGAGGGCAGCAGTGTCAAAGACATGGAAAGCAGTTGATGAATATTTGCAGGATGAATAAAATCTATAAGAATATTGTGCTGTTTATACCTATTTCCATTACAGTTCTACAGAGAAACAAGAAGATGGGCATAGAAAGATTTCTTTTAAGGAATCTACTCATGTGATTATGGAGGATGACCATTTAAAAAATATTTAAAGTGAGAATTATACCATTTCAAAGTTTCTTCTATTCTCCAGTTTGGGCACACTATGGTTTTGGAATAAACACATTCTAAGCCCCTTGATGGAACACCAGTAATTTTCACGTGAACTTTGCATGAAGTTCCTACAATGGATCACTTACTCTATCATAGTGTATCATTGTAAAATGAAGTAGGATAACCCATGTAGTTATTTTAAAGGGTAAAAGGAGGGAATTACCATATAAGCTAATATTCAAAGATCCTCAGAATTGTGTCCTAGATATTTTCAGTAATACATTATTCTTTTTACCACAAGAATAATCCTAGGAACCCAAAACACAGAGTCTCAGCAAAGACAGAAAAAAGAGTTCATAGGTATCATACTGTTAAAGATTGGAAAAATCAATAGAATATTTTTATTTTTTGGTACCAGGAATCAAACTCAGGACCTTGTGCTTGCCAGGCAGGCACTTGTGCTGCTGAGCTATATCCCCGGCCCTCAATACAATTTTAAAGCATTGCACTGGGGAAAAATGCCATCTAATAAAATGCAAGTCTAAGACAGGTATGTGAGCATGAAAATCAGACTTTCTCTTTCATCACTTTGAGAGTGTGTCCTACTTTCTGGAAGGTGGACAGTTGGCACTACCTATCTAAAACTACATCAGAATATTTAGTGCACTAGTTCTACTGTTTGAAATGTTTCCTACCAACATGTCCATAAAAGCACTGTCTTTATATTCCAAGATGTTCACTCCAACTTTGTTTACAAAGTAAAACTCAGAAATTCAGTAATATCCAATGATGGCAGTCATTTTGATACATTTTGATATACAGTACCCTTAAGATTTTAAAATAAATGATGTATAGAAAATATTCGTAAAATGTATTATTGCATAACAAAGTTAAGATGCAGAGGAAAAGTATCCATTTTGGGTAAAAATAATAGCTTCCAGGAAAAAGTCGATCACAATTTTATTTTCCTGGAAGAACATATAAAAATTATCAATAGCTCTTTGAAAGAGGAATGCTAGGGAAAGAGAATGTACTTACTTTATACCTTATACTTCAAAGTTTCTAGCCATGTGAAACTTGAGGGAAATTAAAAAGAAGCTAAATAAAATTTCCCCTCCTTAAAAACTGATTAAATGCGATCTTTCCCAGGCCTGACTGAAATTTCCCCAAAACAGACTTTCAGACATCAAAATCTGAGAAAGAACCAATGAACATAAATCTCTATTTGTTGACGAGGAAATGACTGAATTCCTGTATGCTGTAGTCCCGTTACATTTGACACAGTCCAATAGCATAATCCCACGTGTGTGCACACGCACACTTTCACAGCTCAAATGCACACATAGGTACCAAAGGAATGTTGTCTGGTTCTTTCTGTACTTCCTTCCTCCAGCTCCATTTTACCTGAAGTGTAAGAGGTGATGAAGTTCCTGTTCAGTCTCTGAAGTTTACCTACATGTCAGTGTTCCTTAGCTCCCAGACAGAGACATTCACATTCATAGTGTGGGTGGCAAGGCTTTGTTTTGTAATATTTTGTTTTGTTTTTTGCCTATGGGAGTAAACTAGAAAAGTGTGAGGGTGACAACCCTATTGATTGTGAATGTGAGAACAGGAGTGGCCTTCAAGGGACTCCCAGCGGTACTTATTAATGAGACCAGGGTTGAGGCTGGCACTGTGTTGTATGATGCTTCCTGTGTCTTCCAGTCTTACAAGGCCTCAGTTTGTTGAATTTTCCCAACATGTTTTCCTTTTCTATAAAACGAGAGTAACAATCTGAGCTCTTCTTTCTCAAAGCTCTTAAATTAATCAAGTCAGAAGATGCACACAAAAGTATAAAATATTACCAACTTTTGTCACTGTTGATTTGGTTCTGATCATCCAGAATAGAAAACGTTTAGCCGATGCTGAGATATCACAATAGATATTTTCTTTCTTTAGTCAAAATGTGATAAATAAGTGAGCACCACTCCCAAAACCTGTGACTGTGCAGATTTTCTTAATTAACTGCAGATTCTGTCTTTCTAGTGACCTCAATAGTTCTTCCTAACAGAGCAGTTTGGACAGCTACAAATCAAAGGTCAGATATCATCCGTGGGGCCAGGACTAGTGGTTACTCCATTACTGGAATTCCTGCCACTTGGTCCTGATGCTTTCTGGGATCAACCACTTTGTCTTATATTTTTGTATAGCAGACTATTTCATTTTTCTTCAGGCACCATTAACAGGCAAGTCAAGTATAACTGAGAAATCAGCAGGCATCTCAGGACTCCAAAATCATAACCTATAATGAGGAAATCTCAAGCCTCACTTGGTGGTGCCAGTCAGACACAAAGTAATTCTTAAATTTCAAAGTGGTCGTCTGACTCACTCAGAGGAACACCAGTTTCTGAAAACACTTTCAAAATTTCTGGCTCACTGGATCTCTCATGCATTTAAACTTTGCATTCCTAACAGCATCCTGATTGTTGTGAACTACTAATCCCAGGACAATGCTCTGAGAACTAGTCAACTAGTGACAAAGTAACCAGCCTAGGAGCAAGAGAATCTCTGTGAAGACATTGTCCTGGTTTCTAGAGTCTTATGGATTATGTCTAGGTGTCCCCCTAAAGCCTCAGATGTGCATACGCAGAACTCTTGGAAAATGACTGCATCATGGTTGTGTGATACTGGGTTAGTCCCCTGTTTGGTTTTGTATAGTTCTGAGTGTGGACGATGGGCTTACTGAAGAGGGAAGACCCACCCCGAGTATAGGTGGCACCAACAAATAGCCTTGTAGCCTGGCTGGAACAAAGGGGAAAGATTAAGAAAGATTCCCTGCTTCCTGTCTGCAAAGCATTGAACTCTTTTTCCTCTGAAGTGCGCGTTATGGTTTATACATTGTGTCAACTTGGGAAGTCCAGACGTTTGGCAGAGTAACTCAGCAGGAAGCCAAGGTGCTTACTTTGTACACATCCTGAGCCTGTGGAAGAGGAGGGCATGGAGATTGTGGGAGAGGTTCACGCCCCCTGAGTGGGGGTAGCCTGTTTACAATGTAAGGGAAGAAAAGAGGCTACTTGCAGCCATTCTTTCCTTTTGCTGGTTGTTTTGCTGTGCTCTGCTGCCATGAACAGTTTGCCCTCTGCCATGTGCCACCCTGCCTCAGAACCAGCCAAGTATAGACTGAAACCTCCACAAACTATAAGCTAAATAAAACTTTCCTTCCTCTATTTTGGGCGTTGGGTATTTTGTCTCAGCAACGAGAAAAGTAACGATGACAGTGCGCTTCTGCTATACAAATTGTCAACCAAAACAAACCTTTCCTCCTTCAATTTGTGGGTGCTGGGTATTTTGTCCCTCAATGAGAAAATAACTAAGAGAGATTTTAGTGCCAGAGAAATGGGGTCACTGCTGTGACACTACTTGGCCATCTGGTTCAGAAGCCTTTGGAACTGGCTAGTGGGAAGAGTTTGTAAAGCTTTGGAGATCCAAGCTGAAGAAGCAGTTCTAGACTCCTGTGAGCTGAGCTTGATGGAAAATTGTAATTTGAGATCAGAAGAGCAGAATGCTGTGAGCAATGTAGCTGGTAAAGACCAGGCTTATGTAGGTTTCTGTTGGGAACAAGCACTGCACTGGCAGTTAGCATCCAGGCCATGTGTATTATATTCTGGCAGAAAATTTGTCTAAATTTTGCCCTTGTCCTGAGACATTACGGGAGACTGAGATTAAAGAAAACAGACTAATTAATCTGGTGAAAGAAATTTCAAGACTATCTAAAGGTGAGGCAGTGGCATGTCTACTTTGGGGGGCTTTTAGCCAGATCTATGTTGAGAATCAAGAGTAAAGGGCCTAACAGAATGACTTAAGAATTTTTGAGTTTTGCTGGAAAAGAAGCTTTGAAAAAGTCCTGTCGCCTACAAGTAAATGGCAGAATAGAACTTGGTTGCTGAAAAGATAAACATTAAAAAGTCAAATACAGTACTTGGGAAGGAGACAACAGAAAAAAAATGACCTCAAAATTACAAAATTGCAAAAGTGAAAGAGTTTGCTTTGAGCAAAGAGCCCCAGGGCACCTTGTCCGAGAATGGCAGGGGCCTCGGGAAATTCTTCCTCCGTACTGAGTTCACAGTGTGCAACAATATTCGAACTTGACCCCTACAGCCAGAGAAGGAAACCTGGCTACTTGTGGTAGCAAATAGCATAATCTACGCGATGCTCGCATCATCTACGTGGGGCTGGTTTTAGGTGCACACAGAATGCAAAAATTATAAGGTCGGACAGCTTCTGCCAGATGAAGCTGTGTGTGTGTAAAGCTGAAAATGCAACCAGAAGGTTGAAGAAGCCAGGGAAGCCACAAAAAGTGAGTAGATCCAGCCTTGTAGACGGGCCATGAGAGCTGCAACCACCGGCAAAGCCACTCAAGCCCTTGGAGTTCACATCTTGCCACAGACTGCCCCAGTGCTGGACACCATACTCTGGAATTTAATGTTTGCCCTGCTGTATCTGGTCTTGCTTTGGTCCCATTTCTTTCCATTTCCTTATTTCTGCTTTTAGCAATGGGAATGTTTATCCTGTTCCATTGTATGTCAGAGGTGTTTAAATTTCTTTTCATTTTTACAGGGGCTTGCAGCTAATAGTTTGTCTTAACTTAGTTGTTTCAGAGAAGAACTCGGCTATGCACTTTATAGCAATGCTGAAAGTGTTAGGACTTCAGCAACTCTTAGAGGTGGATTAATGTATTTGCATAAATTAATGTATTTTGCATATAATAATGTGTAACTGCATTTTGCATAAATGGGTTGCATGAGCCTTTTGGGGGCAGAGGCATAATGTGGTTTATAACTAGATGTCTCCCTAAAGTTTCATAGGGCTTTGGAAGTGACTGGATTATGGACAGGTGGTAGCAGTTTAGTCCACTGACTGGTTTCCCACAGTTCTGGATATGCGAAATGGATTTACTGAAAAGAGAAGACCCAGCCTGGCTGTAGGTAGTACTAATTAATAGGCTTGTATCCTGGATGGAGTAAAAAGGGAAAAAAGAAACCTGCTATACAGAGCTCTCTTTCTCCTCTGCCTTATCCCTCTGCCCTGCTGCTCTGCCTTAGAAGCAGCTATGTATTGAAACCTCTACAAACTGTGAGTTAAAATAAACCTCTCCTCAATTAACTTGTATTTTGTTACAGCAACAACAAAGTAGCTAAGACATATCACTCTGGCATTCTTAGGAAAATTATTAAAACTTTCTAGGCTTGAGTTTAGTACTTTGTAGAGTAGTTAATGATATGCTTTTTCATAGACTTATTTTGAAAAATTACACTGAGGATGTGGAAAAGTTACATAGAGCAAAGGTTGTAGATGAGAAAAATCTTTATTAGTGTTTCTGTTGTTATTTGTGGAAGGTGCCTTTGTAGCCTGGAAGTTCCTGCACTGTTTGTAGATCCACCACCTTCTCAGACAGTTGAACAACCTTCTCTCTTCTCTGCAGCTGGGTCTAAAATAGCAGGGAGCAATTGAAATGTTTCAGGTCTCTGTGCAACGCTCCCATATCCTTCTGAGGCTTAACCAGATTTCATATAAAGCTAAGGTGTTGAGAACATTCTGGGTGTTTGACCCAAGGCACTGTTTCCCTTTGCTGGACGGAGGGATGCGAGGCAATCCGCCAATCAAAGATGAACTAGGGTGGGGCTCTCAGCCTGTAGCTATACTCCTTAGAGTTTCACTTGTGAATCATGACAACTTGCGGGGGGAGAGCAAGGGAATCATCTGGGAAACACCCTTCATAAAACTAAAACAAGCAGGCTAGGAAAGACAAACAAGTAAAAATAATGACATAATAAAATCAAGGGAGCCCAGTAAGGACTGCTTCATTTTCTTCAACTGATAACAGAAAGAACTCAGCGTTTGAGTTCTAACTCCTGTCTCTCCTCCCTGTACTCTGTTGATACTGGAGACAATGCTCCCAAAATGAGATAATTTAAAATGTCTACAGTGGCAGAGATCCACTGTGTCATTTTTCAGAACTATGTTCTCAGTGGCAGACATGGACTTACTGCTCCGTAAGTATTTACCCAATGAATAAATGAATAATTTAGCAAACCTCTTCCTAGGCTCTTTTCACATTTGTCAAAGAGGTCTAAGAATGCATAGCTTCTAGGATTGTAATACTCTGTGAGCTTATGAACCCTGTCTAGCACACAGTAGGTTCTCAATAAATGGAGTCTGTAATTGACAGAAGAGGATTTGCCAGGAGAAATTTTTCTCTTAATTAAGGGGCCTTTTCACCTCACTTATAGGTATTTTCTTATTTTAGCCATGTTTGATTAATTTGAATAGTCTTGGGAGGAGGGATTGTTCAGAAAATGTATATCCTTTTCAGCTTTAAACTTATGGTATATATAATGTTCCTAATATGATTATGTTAGTCAGCTTCCTGTTACTGTAACAAAAACTTGAGATAATTAACTTAAAAAGAGGAATGGTTTGTTTTGATTCACAGCTTTGGATATTCCAGTTCAGTATTGAGTGGACTCACTGCTCTGGCCTACTGGTGGACATGCCAGGGGCTATGGCAGAAAGCTTGTGGAAGAGAAAACTGCTCATCAAGTGGCCAGAAAGAAAAAAGGAAACCCAGAAAGGGATGAGAGTGCCACAGTCCCTGGCAAGGGAGGTTGTGCCTTCTGTGGTCAAAGGGACTGCTTGTAAAGCCCCGTGTGCAGAAAGTCCACAGCCTCTTCTACAAATGCCACCCTGGGGACTGAGATTCTAACACACAGAGCTTTGGGGCAGAGGCAACATCTGAACAGAGCAGTGACAAACAGAAACTAATTTGTCCCTTAGTCAACTATATCTTGATCTAAAATTTAAAATAGCCCTGTTGATTTCCTGCCAAATGTACAGTTTCCAGGGTCTATTCATAACCATGGATCAGGGTCTGGGAGGAGAAACAGAATAATGTCCATCCCAAGGATCTGAAAAGAAAGAACATCAGCAAGACTCCAAAGAGCCGTATCTCACAACTGAGCCAAGTCTGCCCATAAAATGCAGGGGTATCGCTCTCTTGATCTCACCACTGTCTCTGAAGGATTTGGAGGGTCATGAATCACTGAAAGAGACTCTTCCCTTTAAGTGGCTAGAATGACTGTTTTAATCACAGGGTTTATGTAGAAGGCTTACACTTCTTTTTCATCTAGAAAACCAGGGAAGTTGCAACATTCTCTCTCAAAGCAGATCCATTTATTACTCAATTTCTCTTATATAATGTACCATTTTATCACTGGGAATAATTCTTGAGAGTTACCTTCTTTCAGCATCACTGAAAAGCAGATCAATTACCAGAACTATCTTTGATATTATTAGGAACAAATTCAGTAAAATAAAACGTGCTGTCTGACTTTTTCTCTTTGCTGGTCCTTCTCAAAGATATCTGTTGCCTTTACCTTCAGGGCCGGGTATTATTATCCTCTCCCAGAGTCTTATTGGACAATGTGATGTCTGGTGACTCCAGGCTCTTTCTGAACTGCTCAAAGAATTGGCCAGGAAGTAATGAAAAAGTGAATGCAACTCTTATTTAAAGGAAGAAAAGAGAAGAGTGAAGGAAAGAGAAGAACAAAAAGAGATACACACTGCACACAAGGTAGGGCATTGCAGAAATAATAAGACAGCAGAACAGCAAGATTACCATGGTTGCAAAGTCAGTGCTTGACTTCTTTGCCATCCTCCTAGACATGGTCCCTCAGAAGTTGTTCTGCCCACACATCCTGGTCTTGTTTGAAAGGTCACGTGCTATTCTTTATCCTCCATTCTGGCTCAGGCTACATCTTGTTTTCCAGCCAACCCTGCACGCCCTAGTGCCTCAGTCTCCAGTGTACCAAAGCATGTACTGTTCTTGCTCTCAGTGACAGGCTCCTTCTCAGCATGGATGCCAAGGCATGGGACAGTGACTTTCAAAGTTCTTTGTAAAATAGTATTTCCCAATTTTTCATCTAGCACTTTTCCTCCAAAATATTTGATAACCAAAACATCAGATGCTCAGAGCCCTTTTTGCATAAAACCTGGTCTCCTCGATTCACTTCTGAGGTGACTTGTCTTCCAAGAAGCTCCAGTATGAGCAAATCTGAAACGCCAGCCACACCAGCTTTTCTGTTCTACATTGCTCCTGCTACCTCAGACTCTCACATGTTTGTTTCTGTTACCAACCATAGCTGTACTTCCACTGCCCACTGATTCAGTCTGCATTGTCTTTAATGTCTAACTTTCTAAACTGGATGATCAACTCCCGAGAATTTAGTTATAGTCCCTCTAAGTGGAATGGATTTTGGTCTGCTTATAAAGATTTAAGACTGGCTTAAAATAAAGATTTGAGACTGCCTTAACCTCAGCTAAACTGTGTTGAAGTTCATATGTCAAACACTGTGCTGATAGTATGAGAAGGAATTATTCATAGTGCACTCGTTACTGCTATGCATTGTGTGCCTAACATTAACTTGGTTTTCCTTACTGCAACTCGTAAGGAATCAGCACTGCTGTTATCCCCATTTCTCAGATGATAGAACTGAGAAGCACAGAGATCAACTAACCTAACATGGATTTAGCGAGTGGCCTCTCTGGGATCTGAGCCAAGGTCTGCATTCCTTGCTCTGCTATCTCATACTCCTTCTTACTGCCAGGTTGCCTCTTAAAGGGTGAGGCATGTGAGATTCATCTCTACGAATCATCAGAGTGACTCTACAAGATAAGTGTTGTCGCTCTTATTTCATCTATGAAAAACAAGAGTTTTGAAAAGTACAGTCCAAAATCCTGCTTGATGTCATGAGTCTGTTCCAAAAACAAAACCTGTGAGCTTTGCTTAATTTAAGAAAGAATGTGTATAGGTGTTAGAGCTAAAATATACCTTCCAAACCTTTCTGTAAGGGTGAAGGTGGAATCTATGCAGAACAACCAAATCTCAGGCATTATACAGCAGATGTAAAGAAACAAGTCCCTCAGATCTATTGCATCTTTGTGTTATTTGCTATTTCTTGAATGTTAACCTTTTTCACTTTTTCTACAGTAAATCTGTTAACATCTTTAAATTATAAACCATAACAATTTCCCATATGTGTTCTCTAGAGTGTTTGATTTGATGGTGATGTCATTCTTTGTGTCCACTAAACACCTGGTAATTAATGATTTCAGAAGATCTGAGGTTGTTTATCCCATTACTAAAACTTTCAAAGTATCTGAAACTCAGAGGCTAATTTCTTTCAGGATAGAAAGCAAGTGCAATGTTACTCACTGACTTTTTGTATCTTGGATGGATGAGTTAACTTATTTTTTCCTGAGAAAACACTTTCCTTCATCCTGTATCATGATCCCGTGAAAACAGTGCAGGTCTCTCTCCTGGAAAGAGGGTTATAAGGTTGGATTTTATCTTCTTTCAGGCATGTGTAATAAAGCACAATGTCTGTGTGGTTTAAATAACAGAAATGCATCTCCTGTGGTCCTGGTGGCTGTGACATGGAGCCCAAGACAGTAGCAGATGTGGTTGGGTAAGGACCTGCTTCCTGGTTGCATACGGCCAGCTTCTTGTTGTATCCTCTTCTGGCACAGGAGAAAGAGGAAGGCAGTTCTGTATCTCTTCTTGAAGTGCCACTAATCTCATTCGTAAGTGTTCCATTCTCCTAACTCAGTTACCTCCCAAAGGCCACCCCTCCACTTCCCAATGCCCTCATGCTCAGAGTTAAGATTTCACATTTGAATTTTGAGGAGACACAAACATCCAGTTCATAACCACTCCAAATTCAGCCATGTGACTCACTTTGGTCAACAGTATAAAGTGACACTTGCTAATGAAGAAATGAGGTTGCTGAGCCTAGACCTATAAAGACCACCACTGTCTCCACTTGCCTGCTTACACTTCTGCCAACTCCATGGAGGAAAGACCCAGATGATCCTATAGGTCCAAAAGAGAGCCCCATAAAGTCCACCAGTTCCCACATGAACCCTAATAGCACATGATCTTTCAAGGTGCGGAATACTGAGTGGCTGTTACACAGCAAGAGCTGATGAAATTCAAAAGTTATGAAGACTTGTATTGAGACAGGGTGAGGCAGCCACCGGTAGACTGATGATGGGAGTGGAGAGAGGTGGAGAAGCACCGTATAGAGACACTGTCCTGTGTTCTCTGGTGTGCTGCACCCAGACTGGCTGTGTGTATCTAGGGGTGGGATGCGGTATGACTGGAGGAAATCTAGGGGTTTCAGCTTTCTTTTCCTCAACAGTTCTATTATATGTCTAATAATTGCAAAATTTAATATGCATTGACTACTCATCATTAGGCACCCACTGTGATAGGCAATATATAAAATGACAAGCGAGGTAAGCCTGGGTCCACTTACTGGAAGAAATTACCCAGATATCCAATTACATTTACAATGTAGTGTAGTAAATGCTACAGTAAGAAAAGTGGACTATAGTATTGAGTGAATCAAAGGAGACACCTAAACAAGACTTGGAGAAAACGAAAAGCTGGGCCAAAAAGGGAAATGAATTGGCAGGAAAAAAGGAAAGGATGGAAAAAGGAGGCATAAAACACAATACCAGCCCTCATTCTGTGGCAAGGATAGCTGGAAGCTCAATGTATATAATCTCACCAAGCCTCGCATCAGCCACACGAAGTCATGGGTGCTCCAGGGTCGCAGTGAATAGACTGGCAGAGGTTGGCTGCTGGCCTCTCCTGCACCGTGCGGGTGATGGCAAAGGGGCTGTGGCTGGAGCTAATCTTCTCTCTTTCTGCCAATAAACCCAAGTGCTCTCACGTTTTCTTCACAAGACCCAAGTCCCACTGTAGTGAAGAAAGAATCCCCTTTTTCACCCTTGTCAACCTTTGCTTGTCTTTGTGAAGATGGTTTTTTATGAGGAGGATAAATAACCTTGAACAGCTATGTCTCACTGTGTTTAGAAATAGTCTGGTCAGTTGGTATGAACTCAGAGTATTGATCACAATAACCTGAAAGCAAAACAGGCATTATTCAGCTATTGTGTTGTAACACTGGCCACCAAACTTTCCAGATGAAACCCTCCCTGTCAGAGCCATTATACCTTCCAACCCCCAAAAGGGAAACATAAAAGTGAGCCTGAGGGTCCATGCTCTTAAAAACACAGTGCCAGCACACTCAGCAAACAAGAAGATCCCCAAATCCAAACCCCATACAGCTAAACTTGGGAAGGCTGCTCTAGGGCACAGTAACTGTGCTGGTAAACTGCTCTGCATGGCCGAGCTACAAACTAAGGACTGTGACCCGGGAAACCCCTGCATACTAGTCAGAAGTGAAATTCAGCAAGACAAGAATATGACTCACATTCCAGTAGAAGCACCCTGGGACACCCTGTGTCCTAGAGGACATGGAAATATTCTACCCTACAAAGGAAGGGGCTTTCCACAGATTTCCTAAGAACATGCATTTGTCTGAAAAGGAAAGTAGGAAGAAAGCCCTACTGATCCCACAGAAAGCAGGTCTGTCTTCTGCACAGTGAGGCCACTGTTCTGACTTCATTCTTATGGAAGAGACATCCATGACACACACTATTTTAAATAACTGACTATTTGCCTCTCATTTGAGTTGTATAATCTATGGGATGAAATGAGAACTTAATAATCCTCTTTCTGAAAGAGAACAATTGAGTTAGTTGCTAGCCAAACATTTCTGTCTTGCCCCATCAGACGTCTATGAGTGAAGTAGACTTCTCACTGTGTCTTTCTCAGAGCAGGCTCTTCCCTGTCTGTTTCTACATAAGCCAGCCACTCTGTCTAGAAGGTGCTTTCTCACTGCTGAACACTTAATCATCATTCGTGATAATGTTGCAGCTGACAGCCAGGAGTGACATAAAATGGTTCAGACTGAGACCTCTGCCTGGCCCTGCCCCAAGAACTTCATGTAGATTATTTGATTTACTCCTAAATTAAGTAAGTATATGGAGTAAGCGCTCTTATTTTCCTCATTTTACAGATAAGAAAATGCAGGCACAGAGGGTGTTTGAGCTAAGCAGGATATATAAACCTGAAAGGACTGCAAATACATATTCACTAAAAGATGCATACAATAATATTAATCACAGCATTATGTAAAACAGCTCTAAATTGGAATATTCAAATACCAGCCACAATAGAATGGCTAAAATTGTATACTAGGACAGTGGAAAGAGTACAATGTCACAAGATAGCAAGCAAATTATAATTAATTATAGTAATACTGAAAGGATTACAAAAATAATGTTGAAAGAATGAGGCTAAAAACAGAAAGTACATGCACTGTGATTTCAAGTATATAACGTTCAAAAGCAAACAAAATTAACTCACACTGTTGTGTGTTAGGGTAGTGGCTGCCCTGGGGCGTGGTGGCAACTGCATCAGAGCATATGTGGCGGTGATCACTTCTGCCCTTGACGTGAGGCTGGCTATACAGCTTGTATACTTTGTGAAAACATATCCAAGTGCTGCATTCGGACTGTTTTCCCTTTTCTGTGTGTGTGATATAGAAAAATTCTTCAGTAAAATGTTTGAAGTGGAGAAAAGCAGATCTGAACAGATTGAAAACTTGTCCTCTGACCTATTAAGGTACAGTTTCAAAGGTAATGCAGAAGCAAGGTGTCCTGGCACACACATCCCCAAGCACATGTGCACTCTCTGTTTGTCCTTCTCTCTCTCCATACACACACACACACACACACACACACACACATGTATATATATATATATATAAAGCTTATATACAGTGGACACACACACATTCAGTATGATGCATTATGTAGTATGTTTGCTATAAAATGTGTGCTCATGTATTCTTTTTTAAACAGAAAAGAACAAAACAAAGTAATAAAAATAAAGACAAAACAATAAAAACAATACACAATTTCAAAAAAGATGATAGGAAATTAACAATGGATATTATTATCTTCAAAGCAGTTGCTCGCATTATCAGATATAGGCATGCAAGATTTATCAAACAATTAAATGTCAACTGTTCTTTTCATTCAGTAAACCATTGGAAATTAGTAGTACAACTGTCTTACCTATCTTTTTTTTTTTTTTTTTTTTGCGGTACTGGGGATCGAACTCAGGATCCTGCGCTTGCTAAGCAAGCGCTTATTCCACTGAGCTATATCCCCAGCTCCTGTCTTACCTATCTTGCCTATGTGTGTGTGTGTGTGTGTGTGTGTGTGTACACATATTTTCACTTCTTTCTGTTCTCTTTTCCCTTATCCCAATTGTTCTTTCATGTTAAGCAGTTTTTTTTTTCCTCTTACAATATCCATTGTACCTTTCAGATTTTATTTACTCTTTTTCGAGTTCTTACACTAGGGAGACAATAGGATGTTTACATATGAGTCTGATTTATTTCACTTATGAGTATGGTCTCTAATTGCATCCCTTTACCTATAAAAGCCTCAAGTTTGTCTTCCTTTATAGCTGAGTAATACTCCATTGTATAAAAATACCACATCTTTTTATCCATTCCTCAGTTGATAGGCATTTGTGTTGTTTCCAAGATTTAGCTATTACCACTGCTATAAATATGGATGCACATATATCACTGTGGTATGCTATTTTCAGTTCTTCTGGAAAAATACCCAGAAGGAGAATAACTTGAGTTGAATGGAACCCTAATCCTAGTTTACTGAGTATTCTCCACACTGATTTCCACAGTGATTACACCAGTCTACACTCCCACCAAGAGCGGAGAAGAGTTCCTTTTTTTTCCACAGCCCCTCCCGCATTTGTTATTGCTTGATTTCTTGATGACAGCCATTCTTACAGTGTTGTATTCATTTGCATTTCTCAAATGACTAATGATGTTGAATGTTCTTCAACATCGAATTTCAACATTCAGTATTTCTTTGCTATTTGTATTTCTTAATCTGTGAAGTGAATATTCATCTCTGAGGCCCATTTTTGGACTGGGTCTCTGGATTTTGGAGGCTTGATTTTTTTTTAAATTTTTGATATGTCCTGAATAGAAGTCATTTGTCAGAGAGACAGTTGGCTAAAGTTTTTTTCCAATTTGTGGGTTTCCTTTTATTCTGCTAGTGATTTCTTTTGATGTACAAAATCTTTTCAATAAGGTGAGATTATTGAATTGTTATTCAATACCAGTTGTCAATTCTTTGGAGTATTTCCCACACAGTTTGGTTTTTGTCCATGAACTCTCTGCCTACCTCTATGTCTTCAAGATTTTTACCTGCTTTCTCTTCCAGTAGATTTAGTGTTTCTGCTTTAATATTTAGCTCTTTGATCTATTTTGACTTTAGTTTAGTGCATGGTGATAGACATGGGTTTGGTTTTAGTCTTTAGCATGTGGAGAGCCAGTTCCTCCAGCACCACTTGTTAATGAGGCCATCTCTTTTCTAGTGAAATGTACGGCCCTTTTGTCAAAGATAAGGTGGCTGAGTGTGCTTGTGATTGTGCTGCCTCTTCTATTCCATTCCACTGGTCCTCAGGTCTGTTTTTTTTCAAGTACCTTGCTGATTTTATCACAGTAGCTTTACAGTATAATTTCAAGTCAGGAATTGTGATGCCTCTTCCCTTACTTTTATTGCCAAGGATTGTTTTTGCTACTGTGAGCCTCTTCTGGTTCCAAATGAATTTTAGGAATGTTTTCTCTAGATCTGTGAGGTATACTGATGGTAATTTGATTGGGATTGCATTGAGTCTGTGTAACAGTTTTAGGAGTGGTGATTTTCACAATGCTGGTTCTTTCTATCCATGAGCAGGGGATGTCTTTACATTTTCTGAAATCCTTTTTGATTTCTTTTTTCACAGGACTATAATTTTCACTGTAGAGATTTTTACCTCCTTTGTTAGATTGATTCCCAATGGTTTCCATAATTTCCCTTTCAGTGTATTTATTGTTTGTGTATAGGAATGCTATTGACTTGTGATTGTTAACTTTACATCCAGCTACACTACTGGATTTGTTTATTAATTCTTGGACTCTTGGTGGAGTTTTTGGGGTCTTCCACATAAAGTACCATGTCATCTGCAAATAATGATAATTTCACTTCTTCCTTTCCTATCCTTTTTTCTTTTATTTCTCTCTCTTGCCTAATTGCTCTGGCTAACGTTTCCAGAATTATATTGAATAGGAGTTGTGGTAGTGGATATCCTTGTCTTGTTCCTGATTTTAAAGTGAAAGCTTTCAGTTTTTGTCCCTTTAGTTTGATGTTGGCGGTTGGCTTGTCCTAGATGCCTTTTACCAGATTGAGGTGAAGTCCATCCATTCAATTACAGTGACTCAAAAAAGAATAATAGGCTGTGTGCATAGGTGAGACTAGACGTTTTTGCAATGGTTCTTTAACAAGTGAGGAGACGATGGCTGGATTTGTGGTCTTTAAACACTTCAGTTCTTTCCAAATTCCTTTAATGACTTTTCTGTTTTATTTGTTTGTCTTTTGAGACAAGGTCTGGGTATGTAGTTCATGCTGGCTGTAAACTCACTGCAGAGCCCAGGCTGGCAGTGAGCCTCCTATCTCAGCTTTTCCAGGTCTGTGCTTACAGGTATACACCACCGTGCCTGACTGACGTGGCTTCATTTCTTAGAAAATTATTTTTAATTTAATTGACTTTCTTTGTGAAGCCTATTCTCAACTTTTGTAAGAGACTGTTTTAAAGGTATTTTTAATATGTGGCTTCATAAAAGACTTAAGGACTTACAATTAATTATCTGGTTCCCACTGGATTGGAAGATCCTTGAGTGGAAAACAGTTGTGCTGCATTTTTTTATCCCTATCTCTTAGCACAGTGTACAAAAACAATAGTTTCTCTTCACTTGTTTGGCGAATCAGTACATTGGTCACCATAGCCTGAACTGGGGCAGTCTGTAGTAAGGGCCATATTAGGACCACTTCACAGGATATCATGCCTGTTCTTCAGGAAGGCAGTGCAGGCTGATTGCTGTGACTCACACGTTGAATCCCACCATAACAATGGAACTGACTTGCCAATAGGACAGAACTTTGAGCTCTTTAAGTGCAATATTACTGGACTTCTAAACATTTTATCTACAGCAAAACCTTTCTTGGGTTTAAATAAAGAAAGTAAAGTTCAGAACCTTCGGCAACCTGTATAGAACCCCTGAGAACACCACAGAGGGTGACAAAGAAATAGAGTCCAAGCTTGTTGTCCTTTGAAATCAAAGGCAGTGAACGAGTAGAGATGATGACATAGTTTAGAGGAGCCACCCATTTTATCGGTGACATCTCAAGGTGACGTTCTCCAAAAGGAATATTAGATTGTCTTTGTTTCTGCTTTGGAGTTCAGGCGTTAAACAATTCTTTTATTTCTTTTTTATTGTGTGGTGCTGAGGATTGAATCCAGGACCCAGAGTATGTCATCCAAGTGCTCTGCCCGTGAGCAGTATTCTTTGCCCTGAAGATTTCTATTATAATTTAAATATTTAGTTAGCAATCACTAGCACCACATTAATTAGGGTGCATCTATTAAAAGGTGGTCACTCATAATGTCTTGTAGCATTACACTGTATATCATAACGTATTATGTGGCATGGATTGTATTCATAGGTGATCAGGAAACCATAGCACACATTTCTGCTGAGGACCTCTTTCTAGTCCATGTTGGTGGTGCGTGATGATTACCTTACCTCCTGTTTTTTTATACAGAAACCCATTATTCTGTATAACTAATACGAGTTAGTAAAGGTAACTCAGTGTGTCTCATCCCCCCTCTCCCCTCCCCCACCTCTCTGCCTCCCTCTCCTGGTCCCCTTCCCTTTTGCAAAAGATCAAGCTCCTTCTTTCCTAATATCGATCTTATTTGCTGTTTATTGTTTATTTTTTGTGTTTTTTTTTTCATCTATGAGAATTCGTGGACTATTTAACCTTCTGTCTGATTTATTTCACTTAACATTAGGATAACAAGGTGGTGCATCCATTTTTCTACAAATGAGTCAAATTCGTCATTTTTTTAACTGCCAAGGACTTTTCAAAGTTTTCTTTTAAATAAAATAAAGGCCTCCCTGTGTAATGGAAATAGGACGAACATTAGACTAAAATCTGAGCTTGAATTCCATTTCTACTTTGTGAAATTTATTACCTAGTGTAAGGAACTTGATTGCATCATCTACAAAGTACTTTGCAGAATTATTCTGAGAAATAAAAAACTATGTGAAGCACCTAGAGTAATGTGTACTTTATTGTTATTATCAAGGAAAAGTTCTTGATGTTCATTGTGGTGCATTCATACTAGTTACTATGTTTAGAATCACTAGAAACGAAGAAGGTTTGGGAAGATTATTGTTAGTAAGGGTCCTTGAAATGCTGAGTTTGGGGCCTTAAATACCCTTTTTCTCTATTGGGTTGACTCCATTTTCTTTCCCAAACCCAAGAAACACCATTCTGAAATGATCCTTGCTATGAAAATGCCACAGAAATAGACAAACAGCCAAATGGAATAGAATAGCAAACTCAGAAAGAAGCTCAGGGAGCATCTGAGTCTTAATAAAAGTAATAAAAAATACATGTGAGAAAAGAAAACCTTTTAACATTAAGAAAATGGAGCATCAACATGTGTAAGATGAAAACTACATCCTTAACAGCACCCTGTACAAAGGTCAACCCAAACTGTATCAAAGATCTAAAATGTAAGAAGCTTTGAAACTATACAGGGGAACACTTCAAGATGTAGACACAGGCAGTGACCTCCCAAGCAGGATTTTAAAAGTGCAGGAAATGACAGTTAGCATCAAGACGAGAGTGCATCAGACTAAAAGGCACAGCACAGGAACCCATTTGCAGAGGAAACACAGCCTACAGAGGAACGTGGTTCCCAGCTATTCTCTTGACAGAGAAGTAATATCTAGAATATAAAAAAAAAACTAAAAAATTTTAACACCAAAGGAACAAATCATAAAACCAGGAAGTGGGCAAATTGATGGGAAAATAGGAAGAAGGTTTAAATTTTTGTATTTACTATAGTAAAAGACATTTGTAATTAATTCCTCTGTAAAACTCACTCTTTACTTAAAAATCACTGATCTCATCATTCTTGACAATTTCTGAATGAGTTCTGCAAGCCTGTACTGTTGTACCTGCCTTGGTATCTTGAATCCATTCAAAATGTTTAGCACTCATTCTGAGGGAGGAATCAGAAGTCTCATGGTGCCAGAGCTACTGAGTAAGGTGGACATGTACACTTTGTAACTAACATTCTCACAAGCCCGCCTTTCCCTGGGGTGGAACCTAGTAATAGCACTTATTTATCTTTTTCAATCACACCTCAGAAACTTACTTACAAAGGAGCACTCCCAGAACTCCCTCAGAAAGTGGCAAGTGTGATGGGGTGAGTGTGTTTGATGGGACAAAAGGGTAATATTTGAGGGGGATTAGTGACACTGTGTCCTTTACTGTAAGAAATGTTTTTATTTAAACATACATTGTATTGTCTATCCCTTACATGAACTAAACAAAAACATTTTAAAACAAGTGCAATAAAGAAGAATTTTATTAAAAACTGTTCAATACCTTTAGCCATCAGAGAAAAGTAAATCAAGATGGCATTGCAAGTTGTCTCACTCCAGTCAGAACAGCTATCAGAAAAACACAAAAAAATATGCCGGTGATGCTACAAAGGAAAAGAAACACTCCTGCACTGTCGGTGAAACTGTAAGTTAGTAAAGCCACTATGTAAATTGTATGGGAATATCTAGAAAATCTAAAGATAGAATTACCATAATTTCCAACTACTCTACTCCTTGGTATGGGTCCAAAGGAATCCAATTCATCAGTGTTCGTTAGAGATACAATATTTATTGCCACACAATTCTCAGTAGTAAAGATAATCAGCCAAAGTGACCACCAACAGGTGAGTGCATAGAGAACGTGATCTATAGACACAGTGAGTATATACACAGTCAGCCATAAAGAAGACTCAAGTCTTCTCATTTGTAGGAAAATGGGTGAACCTGGAGATACTCAAGTTAAATGAAGCAAGCCAGATTCAGAAAGACAAGTATCACATATTTTCTCTCATGTGTGGAATTTAGAAAAATGATATAAGTAGAAGAGAGACAAGAAAAGAAGGGCATTGGTAAATAAAGAAGGGCTATGGAGGAGGATATGTAATCAAAGTATGTATACGCATGTACAAAAACATCACAGTGAAACTCATTATTCCGTATAACTAATATGAGTTAGTAAAATTTTTTAAATGACATCACAGATGCCTTTGCAAATTCTAAATAAATTCATGTTACTCAGTATAAGAACCGTGTTTTAGTTGAAATATCCTAAATATAAATTAGAAGGCCTGATTCAAAAATAGTTTCAGGATCTTTAATTATCAACTATGAAGAAAATATGCATGAATGAAGTAGACAGTAAAATTGCATATCCAAGTTCTACTAACACTATACCTGTTACAACATTTCAATACTTTGCACAGAAATCGATCTGGAAGTGGAAGAGCTGTGAGAAGGATTACAATAATTAATTGAAACACGGTTCTCCAAAAATCTACTGCAATACTAAAAGTGATTCTTAAAGAAAATACTCCTTAAATTAAATGTTTGTAATTTAGAATTGCCTGTGTCCATACATCTGATACTATGAAATTTGGGATGTTTGACTGTATTCAAAGCATCCAAAAATGATTTACAGTGTCCACTTAGTAGAAAAATACAGGGATGCAAACTTCAGGCTACCATAAATTTTTTAGTTTTCTGAATTGCAATTTTTAAGTTTTTCTTTTGAAATGATTGTAGAATTGAAATAATTGTATAATATAAAAAATAAAAAATAGTGCAGATAGGCCTTTTCTTTTTTCATTTAGGTTTCTCCAGTGGTAACATCTTACACAACTCTAATAGACTTACATAATCAGGAAATTGACATGGATATAATCTTCAACCTAACTCACATGTACCACTTTTCCTTGCATTCATTTTGAGCTAATGTTCATTTTATCATATGTGTGGATCCTGTGACTTCAGCACAGTCAGAACATTATTTCTATCCCACAAACACCCACAGCTGCCTTTTTAACCATTGCAACTGTTTTTCCCCTCCCCTCCCCTAACTTCTGGAAATCCTTAGCCTGTTCTCCATCTATTTACATGTATGTTATTAAAATATTATTTAGGAGCAGATAAAATATACTGTAAAATGTTTAAATGATAAGATGTTATTACAGGAAAAGACACATTGCCATTAATTCCCTCTAAATACTTCCGCTAGCCACAAACACTCGTCCCATTGTGCTTGCCACTTTATGAAGCAGGTCTGGAGGTTCTTTTCTACATCCTTAAGAGGTGTGATAAAACATGCTGTTAATGCCTCTGCAGAGCACTATCCAAGGGAAAGACAGGCTCATGGAAACACTGCAGCCTGTCCCGTGAGTTCTTTTTCTAACTCAAAGTCCAAGTGACCGTGAAAGGTAAATATTTTTAATCAATTTAGAACATCGAGCAGCCATCACAGCTCAACTAAATATACTCAGGAAAGAAGACTTCCTGAAATGCTACAGAAAGTTGCAAGAATGATGAGAAAAGTGTGCTTAAAATGAAAGAGTATTTTTTTAAAAAGGATAAACATTTTAGAAAAACATTTAAAATGACACAAAATTTCAAAACAAGATGATAGAAAATCAGCAATGGTTGATACATTGCATATCGTTATCTTCAAAGTGTTGTACAGATTACCAGCCACAGGCATGCAAAATTGATCAAAAAAATTAAGCACTAACTATTCCTTTCAAAAACCCAATAGAAATTAGTAGTACAATTATCTTAGCTATCTACTGTATGTATTTTTTTCCTTCCTTCCTTCTTTCTTTTCTCCTTTCCTTCACCCTGGTTGTCCTTTCCCTTTGAGGGAAAAGTTTCTTTCCCTTTCATAATATCTATTGTACTTCCTGTCAACAGAGGAACAGATAAAAAAGGTGTGATATTTCTATACAATGGAGTATTACTCAGTTATAAAGAAAGATAAACTCAGGGATTTCATGGGTAAATGGATGCAACTAGAGACCATACTCATAAGTGAAATAAATCAGACCCACATGTCTAAACATTGTATTGTCTCCCTAGTGTAAGAACCTGAAAGAGTAAGTAAGATCCAAAGGGAGTATTTTCAGGGAGATTAGTGGCAATATATTTCATTGTAACAATTTTTTTTATCTAAGCATTGACCATATTTTTTACTAACCGCATACAAATGAGCAAAGAAGCTTCTAAACTACTTTTCAAACTCAGTGTAACACATTTGAGCTGTCAATCATTCACTTGGTGCAATAGGCTGAGTAGTAGCCCATGGTGTGGATGTCACATGGTTTGTCTAGCCATTCACCTACTGAAGAACATGTGCGTTGTTTTAATTTTGGCTACATAATAAAGTTATTCTGAATATTTAGCTGCAGTTTTTTGTGTGTAACTAAAGTTTCCATTTTTTCTGATAGAAATGTCCAATAGTGTGATTACTCTGTTATACGGTAAGTGCATGTTTAGTTTTGTGAGAAATTGTCAGGCACTTTTCCAGAGGAGCTGTGGATGTGCCCTTTCCCACCAGAAATGCATGAGTGATTCCGTTTCTGTGTATCTTCACTAGGATTTCTTGTTCTTGCATACGAAGTGGGATTTAGGCTTAAAGCTTATGTTTGTTTTTGTGTATGTTTTTAAAACTTTGCTGACCTCACATATTAGTTGTAAGATTTGGTTTGGTTTTGTATTTTAGTGATGATGGAAGTTTCCACTTAGCTAATTGCATGATCTGCAGAGAGTATAGTTTTATTTCTTCCTTTCCAAACTGTATGCCTGACCTTTATTGCTTTATTGTAGACCTAGATTTAACATTACTATGTTGAATAAGTGTACTGACAGTGGAATTCTTAACCCTCTAACAAGACCTTATATAAGTCTCCAAAACCAAATCAGCAAGAAGTGGCTCTGTGCTCTGAAATGCACTTTATCATCTGTTAGAGTTTCCTTCCCCCCACAATGGGAGGTTAAAGACTAAGTAATGAAGAACGAAACTCAGTGTGGATCTGAGGTGATTCTGAAATGAGCCAAAATTTGGATAAAACCTCAGAGCCAGAAATATTTGTAGTGTAGCTAATCTGTGTCAGATCCTATTCTCGGAAGTTGGAAGTTGGAGGGAATAGGATTCTCTTCTATTGTAAAGTTTACATTCCTGTGAGGAATACAGCAAACTAACATATAACAATTAATACTATTAACTGTTTAGAAGAAAAACACTAAAGTAGATGAGCAGAGTAGAGTATGGTGGGGTAAGAAATTTCAGATTTGATGCAGAATGTTCGCTCTGAAGTGGCCCCATGTTAGCTAGGTACCCTTCTAAATCTGAAAAAACAAACCAGTGCAGACATGCAGTGAGTGTAGAAGTCTCAAAGCGAAAAAGCCGGAGTGTGTTTTTGAAATAGAAAGGCTGGAGTGAGAACAGAAGAGTGGGAAGTAAAGTTAGGAAGACGAGCGTGGACCCAGGATGAAAGGCCTTTAGAAGGTGAGGAATCAACGTGGCTTTCATTTCACGAGTGATGAAAACAGATCAGTGTCTTAGTTACTTTTCTCATGTGGGAGGCAAAACATCCAACACCCAAAGTTAAGGGAAAAAAGGTTAATTTGACTCGCAGTCTGTAGAGCTTTCACTTCCTAGTTGGCTGGCTGCAAGGCCTGGTGTAGGGGCACCACAGAGGAAAAACAGTCCATGGCGGACAGAAGATAAGAAACCACCAAAGCAGCAAAGTAGCAAGCAGCAAGTGACAGCAGCAGCCCTCTTTCTGTCCTCTGTATTGCATCTAGGCAGGCTTAGGGCACGACACCCAGCGGGAGACTCCCCATTATCCGCCTTACCCACTCCCAGAACTACACCAGACCAATCAGTGGACTCGTGTAGTAATCACACACCCTTGATCCCAGCACTACACACTTAATCACAGCATCACACACTCTAGATCCAACTACCTCTGAAAAGCTCCACCTACCGTCCCATGAGGTTTTGGAGGGATATCCAGAATAAGCCATAACAAACTAGGCAATGACTTGATGTGACGTACATATCTAAGAGAGCACTTTCTGCTAACGGCTACAGCACGTTCTTGTGAATGTTACGCACTCATGACAGGGAGACTTTGCTGTGCTGTCACTAAAGGCACTGCGCTTCCTCATCATCAGTAGGATGACGCTCTCTCACAGCCAAATAACTGTGCTGCTGTTGGAGTCACATGCTGTATGAGCGGAATCTAGGAAAAATATAATGAAATCTTAACAACTGTCACCTTAGGAGCTCTGTTATATTGAATTGAATTACTTAAATTTTAGAGCATGAACAGCAATGTGTATACATACACCGAAGTAAAACACCTCATCTAGTCATTCTTCTAAAGATCTTTGATTCTAAAAAGGCTTTTTAGATTTTTAATATTTTTGGTCCTGAGCAAAGAGCTAAAATTACTTCAAACAGGAAAAACCCTGTGGCTGAGCCATTCACGCAAGAGGATACCTCATCTCTTGCCACCCTCTTGCTTATACGCCAACTACTTCTCTGTTAGTAAAATTAACAGAGGGAACTTTTATGGAGCATTCTTGGTCAAGAGGTGTTAAGAAAACAAAATGAGAGGCTCAGACATGGTGAACAGCAAAAATATAAAACTTCTGGCTTGGATACTTGTCTCACCTACTGGACCATGGTTCTCTTGATTGAGGGTAGGATCAGATTGACAAAAGTAGAAATTAGAAGAAATTACTGTCTTTTGGCTCATCTCTCCTTTATGACTGCTGGCCAGCTTTTAGCTACAACGAAAATCTGATGCATATCAACTTCGTTAGTAAGTCGTCAAGGAGGCGGCAGGCTCTGGCCTCTAAGTTTCCTGTTGGGATGAACACATCACGTCTGTCAAGGAATAGCAGAAAAACCCTCATAGGAAAGGGTTTTCCTGCTTTCCTCTTCCTTCTGAAAACCACAGCTGACAGGAGACTCGATAAGGCCGAAGAGAGGAACCGTGTTGGGGTTACTCAGAGAAAATCATCTATAAACACAGTGGGTGGAAGAAAGGGAGGGGCATATGTCCTGATGCCAAAAGCAATCTTAAATAAGAGACTTGTAGATCAATCAAAACTTAGGCATAGGACTTTATACAAAGGGGAAACAGCCACAGAGCTGCCTTTGGGACTGCTGCCTGTACACGGAACAGGAGCTGCCGTTCCGGGAAGTTCCCAAGAAATGGGGGGACTGTGATAGTGGGGCAAACTCAGCCGTGCAGAATGGATTTGGGGTGGGAGGCTCCCTGCCTCTTCTGCCGTCTTCCACAGGGAGGGTGTTGCAGCCCGCAACAGATTCCACCAGCACAGCCGGGGGTGAGTGACCAGTAGGCTGCTCCCTCCCTAGATTTTTCTTTCATTTATCTGCTGCTATAGCAGCTGTGTTGATTTGGGGTTATTATGCAAGGTGAAATAATATATAATACAGGACACGTGCTTTATATGATTATTTATAAGTCACCCCAAAAAATGATATACAAGAGTACAGGAAGCCTGTCCATACACTAAGACCAAGGAATCCAGCTGAGGGCCTGCATCCTGCAACAAGGTCCTACATGATTCCAGCTGAAGACCTAGAGCTCATAACTATGCCTTCCATGAATCCAACTGGAGGCCAAAAGCCCACAACGGCTCATGCAGGCCTGCTTCACAGATCTGTGCTGGGAAGGCCCAAAGGTCAGTGGTGGGATCTAGGAAGTCTGTGCCAGTAGGATGAAGAATCTGTACTAGCAGGCTGAGGGATCTGCACTGAAGCCAGGAAGCGACACTCAGCAGAACCGGAGCTCCCCTGAAAGGTACCACAGCCATCCTCAGCAACAGTGAGGTCCCGAGCTCCTCTGATGATCAAGATGGCTGAGTTCCTTCAGGGAAGCCAATGCAGCAAGCTTCTCCTGGAGACCAGCAGTGCACCATCTTCCCCTCCGGAGCCAGGAAGCGATGCTCAGAGTGAGGACCAGAGCTCCCCCAAAGTGAACCAAAGCCATTTTCAGTGCCAACGAGGTCCTGAGGTCCTTGGAAGATGAAGACAGCCAAGTTCATCGGGAAAGCCAGCAGGACGGGCTCCTCCAAAACAACCAACAGCTTCCACCAGCTCCAGCAGCCCCCTTCTCCTTCTCCAGTTCTGCCCCTTATGCTGCTGGCAACAATCCCCAGGCGGGCCTCCCGCACCCAGCACCACTCTTACTCAGTTCAGCTGGGGGTTATAAGTTGGCCACCAGTGGTCAATCCACCACAACAGCTGACTGGAACTGCTAGCAATAACAAGGTTAGGGACTGCAGTACCAGTGGCACTGTGGTGGAGCGGCGGTGATGAGGGTAGTGAATGGAACAGCACAACCCCTCCTGCCCTGCGACCAGTGGCATGAGAGAAGGATGCAGTGATGGATTTGAGCTGCCTTGGGCTGTGGTAGGGGCCAACAATTGGGAAGTCAGCACTCCTGCTTCTAGAGAGGAGAGAGAAATGGAAGCAAGCAGCTGTGGGCTGTCTCCCTGGCAGTGGCTGGGCCGTGAGCTGGCTGACAGCACTCCCCTGACTTGTGAGCAGCAGCACAGAGAGAGACACTCCAGGGAGAGGGGACCAAGGAGGCTGTGGAACGGCCAGGAGAGGCCGAATGTGTATGGGACCAAGGACCAGGGACCGGAGACACACCAGGCTGTCTCTAAGTGCCACAGCAACAGGGAGAAAAACAGACACACAGTAAGGGCAGGTGGGCCACGAAGGAGCATAGAGAAAGGTCCTGGCTGAAGACTCTGCTCCAGCCCCACATCCCGAGGCTGGGATCAGTCCTGCACCGAGCATTCATCCTGCTGCAGACTTGGTGGGGTCACGCAGCACAGAACTGGGCTCTGACCTGAGCAGTACCACAGAACTGCGGACACCAGAGGAACTTTATTGGTTTGTTTTGCTTTGCTCTGTTTTCCATTTTCTGTCTATTTTGTGTTGTATCATTTGGCTTTTACTTTTATTGTTTGTTTTGTTTTATCTTTTTACTCTTCTCAATTGTATTTCTTGATTTTTTTCATATTTTCATGAAAGGGAGCATTGTCTCTAGTCTTTCTGATTCACTTTGGTGTTCTTTTGCTTTCTTGCTCATTCTTACTCTTCTGTCCTCTTTTCAGTTTTCCAAAGCCTGGGTGACGATCGTTTGTCCATGCTTCTCCTGTACAGATCTTTATTTGTCTCTCTGTTTTCTTTTTTTTCTTTTATTTTAGAAACATAAAAGTACAAAAACATATTGACAAACAGACACCAATTATCATAAAAAATAGTACAATCACAACTAATCTATAGACAAGGTGATATGGTCTCAACAGTGGTTATTGCTTTATCCATTGATATCTTCGAATTGTAAATGTATAAACCCATATACAAACATGCAAATTTAGTCAGACAGTTAATCCTCTCAACAACAGAAAAAAACACAAAAACCAAAAATCCAAGGACAAGAAACAAAACAGGCATACAACAACAACAGCAACAACATCAACAACAACAACAAAAAACACCGCTTGTTGCTGCTTTACATATTGATATCTTCGAAGTGTGTGTTCAGGATAACACATACAGATATACACAATTAATCTAATATCCTGTCATCGATTATTGCTTAGCATTAAGTGATATAATACAATAGTAGAACCATGTTAGCCCTCCTGCATATATGTATATCCATATATATTCCTATATACATACATACATTTTTGTCTTTTTCTTTTCTCCTTTCCTTCGTCCCATCTGTTCTTTGTTTTTGAACAGATTTCCTTCATGACTCTTAGTTTATATTCCCACCCTCGGGTTCTTACACCAGTGATATAATACGTTGCCTGCACATGTATCGCTGATTTATTTCACTTATGAGTATGGACTCC